>VZTZ01042121.1:150872-160955 GCA_013400955.1 Drymodes brunneopygia
ACACACCCCCCCCCCCCCCCCAGTACATTTGTTACCTGCTTTGGATTAACTCCCTTCCAAAACAGTAGGATCAATGATGTGCACTGTTAGGGCCTGATGCTAGAATCCTGGCAGCCAATTCCATGTCCACAAAAATGGGGAGATTGGACTTTCATGATGGCCATCTAAGCAAGGAAGTCTCTTCAGCAGTCCTCAGCGGTCAGAATGCCACTCACCAACGAAATGCAGCAGAAAATGCTGAAATTGTGTCCCCTAAACTAGCAGATACTCGCTTCAAATCTGAACATACTCTACTGTCAATCACACTATTTAAAAAATATTTTTTTAAATCATAGTGCCGCTAACTCACCTTTCCTCCAAGGTCTCTTTCTATAAATTGTTAAATATTTTAAGAATGCTACATTTTAGATTGAGCAAAAAAGGAAATGCTTACCATTTGTTTTACGTGAAACACAGAAATACTGTTTGATTCTAAGTCTTACCTGGATTGAAACTCAGGAGTCACACATGTCAAGGCTTTGCTATATTTCTCCAGGGGCTGACATTAGGAGGTTTTCTGGCCTGCAGGTATTCTGGACCATGAGTACAAATAGCTAGGGACTGATGAGAACTACTAAGCTTGAAGACTGCAGACAGAGGGCAAGTCAGTACAGAATTACTGCTTCTTTTGTCTAGGGTTTGAAATAGTCTGCTCTATTCCCAGTGCCTCTGGTCCCTGGCTATACGTGTAGCCTGTGTACAGGCCTGAAGCTAACAAAGCATTTAAGCATGTTGTCAGAGAAGGTTGAGACTACACATAATTCACAGCTGATGACAGCATAAAAAGAAGTTACTTGCAGACTCAACCTGCAGTGCTGACAGTGTGAGCCAAGAGGGTCAGAGAGGGGATTACTTTAATCAGATTCAAGTTATTCACCTTTTCTCCTCTGCTGTTACTAAGCAGTGAAGTTGGTAGTCAGGTAGATTTCACAGAATATAAATGAACCAGCGGTTCCATGTTAGGACTGCTTTCAAATTAATCTTCTGACTAGCATTATTGTTTTCCCTGAGCTTTCTGTGGGATGTTATTACACTGGTTTTTTAAATACTCTAGAATCACCTAAGCAGAGAAACTAAGGGCTGTTTGCTCTGTCACAGATAAGGTGAAAGGAGGAAAGTATCCCACACTAAGAATCTGTTCTGTTGTCCAGCTGCTAGTAAAAAATATCCAAAGTTCCCCTCCATGCAATAAAAATTAAGATCGAAAATATCCCAACAGTATGATAATTATGTTCCCTGCTCTATCCAGATTTTCAAACTAATCTCAGCAAGTCACTGAGCCTAGATACTTTGAAGTGTTCATAGCTCACCAATTCCTACAAATTTCAGCAGGAGTAGTCTTTCACTGCTTTGCAGTTCTGGGATTCAGCTTCTCTATACCTCACATCTTCATTTGTGAAATGGAATAAAGAGAATTGAGTAGTCTTCCCTTCCCAGAATGGCATTATGAGGCAGAACAGTGCAGAGGTAGTTAGCTGCCCCACTGTAACAGAGAAAACTTCCTGGCCTCAATCCCATCCCTGCCTAACCTACGTTTCCACCAAAACACTTAAAGAACATGTCCAAGTACTTTTCTAAATCATAGCCTCTGGTACAAATCAGGAGAAGCAGCTGTCACTACCTTCTTCAGATCCCTGAAAAAAATGGGAGGTAATACTTGAGATGAAGTGACCCAAATGAGGAGATAAATAATCAATACCACACAGTCCCAGACTCCTCCCATCTGGAATTAATGCTCATGGCAATCATTTGAAAGCAGAGAGGCTGGAGGTTGAAGCAGTGGAGGGGAATGAGGAGAGTATATTTCTATCTTTGAGATCATGGAATGCAGCAACACAGAAGATGTGTAAGCTTAATTTGCAAATAAAAAATAATAATGTGCCTGCAAGTAAACTGTACATTAATCAGCACTGAGCTGCTCTGTAGCAGAACTTTGTGCCTTTAGTCACTGAGGTTTTTTTCTACATTTGACAATGATATACAACTACTGGGTAAAACCCTTAAGTACTGTTTTCTAAATCTATATTTATATTGGAACAGATAATTTATCTTTTTGACAATATTAATCACCCAAAATATAATCTGTAGATTAAAAATTGTATAATATTGTTACCCAGAAATACTCCATCCAGCTGAGACCATTTGTTTTCTGTGTTGCTTTTCTAGCAGAAAAAAGTTATTATCTGATTCATTTAACTGTATCTGTATTAATTATGTCATAATTTTGCTGTAGTTTTCTCAGGCTTCTGTAAATTAAATGAAAGAGTTGATTCCTCAAGAACCTCTTCAGATTCTGCATTTTGAAGATTAATATATATTGTAAAATATTAGGATATATAGATATTTTAAAGTCTAAAAGTGTTTACTAAGCTGGACAAAACAATCTTATATAAAGGTTGTAGCTTACAGCTCCTGAGTAGCTCTGCTAATTTACATTTTCTTGGGCCACTTGCCCACCAAGGCCCTGGTATAAACTGTTTCAATAATAAATCATAGATGCTGTTGTTATTTTGCACAGATTCTCTCCATTTCTGCCACCAAAGAAAATGTCCTGTAGTTGGATCCAAGAAATGATCACCTGTTGCCCTCGAGCAGTCAGCCTCCACAGGTTCCTCCCTAGGCATCTGTAGTTCTACCACATTAAAATCCATGAAAATATCAATGAGGAAGGAAAATAATTACTTAAATTGTCAAGTTCCCACCTTATCTCCAGAATCACTTGGTAGAAACCTTGAAAGATTTTCCTTTAAGCCCTTAAAAAAAGTAAAAAGATGAGACAAAAAGAAAACACATCCCCTTAAAAAACTCCTCTGTATTAAACACTCTCCAAATCAGTTTGAATTTTATATGTAGCTGCACTGTAGAGTTCAATCTTTGTAAACTTCATTGCAAATTAGATTACAGAGAGAAAGTATGACTCATTGGAATCCTCAGGCCTATTGAACTAGATAACTCCTGATTACTTTAAATTCTTTTCATTTTTTTTTTTTCATTTTAATAGTAATTTTTGGCTGACAGATATCAAAGCCCTCTGAAAATTTTGAAAAATACGATTTATCTCTAGCTCATATAATATGTCATGCCTATAGGCTAGAAACTGTTATCGAGTGCCATGTAAGGGACACATTCTGGTTTTTTGTATTTTTAAGTAGCAGCCTCCCTTTTCAGACAATTTACTAACAATATGGCCATATTCATCCTCTAGCATAAAGAACTGGTTAGCACTGAAAAATATTTTTCACTAAGTCAGTTCTTTTTAATTTTTAACCCATTAGGACCATCATTTGGAGTGCTGCTGTAGAACAAAATAGCATCTCTGCTTTCCAGATCCAGTTCAAAGAGCAAGCAGAAAGCAAATCAGCAGAAGCCATGTTTCATTTGTTTTTCTACTGAGAAAGTGAGGTGGTGTTTTTCAAATATATTCTTATATATCACATATGTTCATATGTATATGTATATATATCATATATATATATCACACATATATATATATTACATCTATATAACATATAGATGTATTCACATATTCAGCTCCCTCTCAAGTTTTTTCAAAGTTCAGTAACTGATTTTAAAAGATATTTTGGCTTTGTTCCTGGTGTTTTGCCAACAACTGACAAATGCATGATCTTCATGTTCTGCAAGTTTGCTCTAGGTTCAGAGATGTCAGCGGAATTTGTTCAGCCTTGTTAAGGCTCTGTCAGATTTCAGAGTTTGGTAAAATAATATCTCTAAAAGACCTAGGTCTCTTTTCCATTCAAGGTTTTTGTCCTTCTGTAAAAGCTGGAAAAGAAAATATTCTCCATCGAAGCCTTAAATTGATCAATATTTGAATCCTTAGCAGGCCGTAAAACATGAAGGTGCTAATACCTTTCCATCACTACTCTTGTGCAATTTTGGCAGAGCCTGCTGAATGGGACATGAAGGTCCTCTACCCACTAATCCCAATGCAATATTTTCATAGAATGCTCTACACACAAGAAATTAAGCTCAGAAATTAAGTAGTCTCTCTGAAGTGCACAGGATGTGTTTCAAAGAATTGAAAGTATATCTCAACCAGATTGTTGAGAAAATTTCAAAGCTACCTGTAGCTGTCAACTTCTTTCCCTTTTTAATTCACTTCTTTTTTTCATTTTGTACAGCAAACAAATAGTAAATGTCTATTGTATTATTTACCTAAATTAGGCTTGATTAAATTAGTAATCATTATACTCTGTTTTTTCTGCCTCCTTTGGTTCATCTTTGTCCAACCTAAGGTTCACCTCTTCCTCACTGTACCCCTTTGCTCTGTACTCATGAATTTTATTTTCATGTGTGACTCCGGGTGATTCAATTATATCAAATCATTATTTTATTATATTTGCTCTCCATGAGAGACTACAGTATTACTCACATGACTAGTTCTGCAAATCAGCAGTTCTCAAAATTTAAGACCTTTTGAGATCTGAAGATGCTTATGTATACTTCAATTTCTAAAGTACAGTCACGAACTCTTTTTGTTACACTAGGCTAGTTCTTAGCATGTGTGTGAGACAACTGGGTTCTGAATACAGGTCGATCAAAAGTCTTCCCCAAAAAATCTCCCAGTAAATTCAATAGCAGCTTTACATAGAGACATCATAATTACATAGAACACCAGACAATCTGAACAGCATCATAAAATGTGACTTTATCTTTTTTCCTAAGATCTTAAAGAATTCCTACTTAACTTGTACCAATAGAAACAGAAATCTAACCACTGTAATAAAAAACAGTACCTGTGCATGTGTTTGCACCCATCTTCTGCCAATATTTATTAGTGATAAAGACAGATTTTTGCATATATACATATATATGTACACATTTAAAATGAGACGCCTAGAGCACTAGTCTAGTGTTTCATTTCACAGGTCAGCTAAACTGCAGTAAAGAAAATTTCCTCCTTGCAACTACCTAGCCAGTGTGAAAAGCTTTTAGTTACCCTTGTAGTTACAGAAGATCATACTAGAAGAGGTTCTTCTTGAATGCTCCAGAGATGTGTTCATAATTCAATATGATCACAGAATTGTGAAACTTTTGTGTAGAGAAGATTGATACAGAGGCAGTCTATGGCAAATGTGGTCACAACTGCCTTAAACATGAAGTGCCAGGAAATGTCAGGAAAAACAAACAGAATTAGCACTCGTGCACTTTAGCATCTCATGCCTGTATTTTCAGAAAACTGTGTTTCATTTGGTTTGTTATTGTCAGAGTATTTTCAGTGTCAATGATAACTGTCATGAGAAGGTGTCCCAAAATACAATTTTTCAGAACCTTTAAAAATCAGTACCTATGGGAAAGAATTCTCTTTTTGCACTATATTTTAATATAGAGAAGAATGACAGCTAAGCACAGAAATCTGCCTGCAGCACCAGTGGGCAGCTCAACATGGTTTTGTGAAAGAAGGGCACAGATCTGCCTTGGCCCCTGTGGATATAAAGTGGAGTAAAAGTCAGCTAAAAGACAGCAACATGGAATAAAATTGCAGCAACAGTCCTTACTCCCTACTGGCTCTACATGTGGTAGGGAGTAAGATACTCTGGGAAAAAGGATTGCATAAAATCGTCGGTTCTCCCTGTAAATCAAGAGTCAGGGAGAATGAGTAAACATTTGCTCTCTGGTTTGCTGCTCAGATGGATTTCAAAGTCTTACAATAGATCTTAAATTTTGAAATAATGTGACAAGGCAACCCCACCTGAGGGCAGGAATATCTCAAAAACTGTGAGATAAATACAATGTTTATTTGGATTTTGAGAAGCTCATGTGTTTCTTTATTGGACACTTGGGCACTCATCCACAGACCATTCAACCACCTAACATAAAGAAATTAAGTTCCTAAGTATCTTTGATGCTGTACACACAGAGCAGTTATTAATAAATGCAGAGGCATATTAATAAAGGCAATGTCACTGCTTACAAGGAGTGGCTCCTGTTTAAATTAAATGGGATGTGCTTGATCATAAGGAAGTAAATGAAAGAGCAAGGTCTAGGGCACATTAAAATGAGTTAGAGAGATGAGAAGGAGACATGAATCTGAGATAACCATATCTCCTTGGTTACATGGAATGTGGATGAGAGAGAACAGCCAATTAGATAGATTTGCTAATTTGGGATTGATTTTAATAATGTGCAAGCTTACTCTTTCATGTGAAGATTCTGACCTGTGTAGGGTGTGTTAGAAATCATTATTTGTTAACTGTATATTGTTAACTGTTTTAGAAAGTTGTGTCTAGGATAAATAAATGATTTGTAACTTTGGATATGATGAAGCAGGGGACTGGATTTTCCTGAGCTTCAAATCAGTAAAACTTTCTTTTGAATTCCCAGCTACCAGCAAAACTTTGTAGCCTGGTTGTTATGAAAAGTCTGGAGAAAAAGGCAGGCATTTGCACTGAACTGAATTCCACTTTGAAATATAGATTTTTTTTTTTTTATGCCAGCTGAAAAATTTGGACTGATTTCCACTGCTGGGGTCTGCATAATACTACCAATTTACCTTTCCAATGAAGCCATCTTTTTTTTTAATTTGTTGGACTGAATTAAGCATTCTGTAGACCTGTCAAAATAATCAGTGTGATCAGCAGATGGCAGAAATATAGTACAGGCCTTTCTTTTAATCTGGTTATCTGGAGACCAAGCAACACCTCTGACGAGTTATATAGATTTACACTGTGAAGAAAGCATTTCATCCTATACATTTGATTTTGTGGATACTACATAGAAACAGTTTGGCAGGTACATTTCCCTTTTACCCATTCCTTCTGTTGGTACTAACTTATAACAACAAATTTTATCTAGGTGTCAGTTCATAATAGACCTGATTTTTACCCTTGTAAATATTTTAGTCACCAAATTTCCAGTTTGATTCCAAGCTCTTCCATTCACACATTTGATAGAACATAATTTGAAATCAGATTTGACAAAGTGGGGGAAAAGTCCCTTTATGGCAATCGTTTCAAGTTAAAAGCCTAAATTATGGGAGACATCGCAATGCTGGGAAAATTCCTTCCTCTACTGTAAAGCTCTTGAAATCCAGGACTGCTTTCAGCTACAAAACTGAGCATGTAATAAGACATCATGGGACATATCTAACACAAATGTAAAGATGTCAGACTCCTCTACCTCTGAGTAAATCCTTTGCTCTTTGCATTGTCTTTTCTCTTGCGAATCATTTTTCCAGTATTCTGAGTTGACAAGTGGGGCAAGAGGTCAGAGATATGCTCTAGGTTGTTTTGCTGATGCTGTCTTATATTTCAAATGTAAAAAAAAGTAAATATTTGCTCAAGGTGATAGTCAGTGAAGTATCTTAACCCTCCAGGCTAAGGAGAAAAATCTGTCTTAACTCACTCTGTTCTCACAGATTTTTCCTTTGCTACATTTCTTGCTGTGTAATGTTAACCAAGTTTAAAAAATATTTAAAATATATTTGGTATTTTAATACCTAATATTTTAAAATAATTGTAGAATAACAAAGGTAATTTTTTCTTAGAGATTTGATCAAAAGTAACTCAAATTGGCATGAAAAAACGTGTTGAAAGGCATACCAAAGTTTCTCAGTGCTGAACACTGATTCAGGGAAGCATGACACAAAACAAAAGATATCCACAACAGTCACATTTTGTTATATTGCATTATATCGTCTGGCCACACACTGAGGAGCAAGAATGTATAATACTGGTAGGCAAGTACAAGACAGTGCACAGATATCCCAACTCCTGGGCAGAAAGATAGGGAAGCAATTTTTCTTAGGTGATAGGAGAACACAAGTAGCATTCATGCAACCACAGAACCGTTTGCCAAACCAACAAGAGCTGACAGATCTGCGCTCATCTCTTTGTCACTGCTTTAAAATCATGGGTTTTTTTCAGCCACAGTGTCTGTGTGTGATTTGTCAAGGTGTTTTATTAAGGCATGGCTGAAGGTCAGTCTCCACAAAACCATTATCACATCAAAATGACTGATTGCTGTCAAGCTGGCCTGATTCAAGGGTCAGCAATGAGCTGCATTTATCATGACAAGGTGTGTGTGTGTAAGATGTGAGGCACCAGTAACATGGAATGTAAACTCAAAAGTGTGTATGGACTTCATACTGTGACAAACTTTTTTTGCCAACTGAGAAAATACACTTACCTCTCTACAGGCTTATGATTTGATAATCCAGTCATGGAGTCATTCATTCATGGAGACATTCAAAAGGGTCTTTAGTAATTGCAGAAAGAGATAATATATGATAGCCAGAAAACAGGAATATCCAGTTACTTTCTGCATATCTTGAGGAACAAGAGCTCTCAAGAAAAGGGAGGAGAGACCTACTGGTTTAAATCTTGACACAACTAGATGTAATGTCACTCTTCTGTATGTTCCATTTAAAAATTTTGTAACTATAATGTCCATATTTGGAATTTCTAGCCAACTTTTATTGTCTTCTTACCTTAATTCAACTTGTGCTGCAAATGGTTTCAAGGTCCCAGCAATATGACAGTGTCCATTCTAGCTGGTCAGTGATCCTTGTATCAGGACACTGAACAGGATGGCAGTGTTGTAGAGCACTCCAACAGATCCAACAGGCAGATCCCCCATGTACGTGGTAGATCAGGGAGATAGTAAACATGGAGTTTTATGTGGTAGAAGTGACATGTGGCACTCCTGGAGTCTGTCTGATGAGCATAGAATTAGCAGTAGGACAGTGGTCCAAGTCCTTGAATTCCAGCTACCCTAATGAGTTCATTCCACTGGGAAGGTGTGTGAAACAGCTGCTTTATAAATTAAAACAGTAGAAGGTTTTTAAAAGTGATAATACTTCTAAGTACTACCATTTTAGAGTTAGATGTTCTTTCAGAAAGTGTTTTAAGAGTATGCTGGACAATTTCTCCTTGAACTTCTCTCCTTTTAGATTAACATTAATCCATGTATTTTAAATTAATACACCCATTATTACCCATCACTTATGAAAGTCCAAAATACAGAGCTAAATCTTCAGCAATTGCCTATAAGCAAATGGATTAAGACAGAGGTTGGCAGGTAAGGATTTTGCTGCACACAAAGGGGCTGAAATATCAGTAAAGAACTGTTATGAGACATAGCATAATCCCACATTTGCTCCCTTTACTGCAGAAAGGCATGTGATGTAAGAAATCCTTGGAACCCATCCACACTGTTAAGTACAGATTGAAAGTATGCTTTTTTATTTCCTTATTTTGAACCTCTCATCATCTTAGTTGCTTCACACAAAATAACTTCAGAGATTATAACATAGAAATTGTCACAGAAAAAAAAAGTCACTCAGCAGACAAGCTGTGTGCTTGTATTACAAACCTGACTCTCATCAATTACTACTTATATATGCATGCATATGTGCATAAAAATGTGTATGTGAGAGAGAGGGCATTAAAACTATGTATGTACTATAGTTTTAAGTACCATACTTCAAAATAAAATCCCATCCTTTAAAATGCTTCACATAATATAATACAGAAGTAAGCATATATATGTTTTACTCTGTTCCTCTGGTTAGTATTACTTTTGAATTATGCAATCTGAAATTAGGGGATTGAGTCTTTTGAATTCTCAAGAAGGGTGAAAAGGTGGTTGCCTATTCATTTTCTACATCAAACAGAGCTTTTTTTCCTAAAAACAAGCTACAATAATTTCAGCTATTTATTCCCCCTGTGAAAGCTGCTAACCACTTCTTTTACAATCTAAGCAGGAACTGCTTGCCATTCTCATTTACTCTCATCTGTAATGATAGCAAACTCTCTGTTCAGTGCAATAGCCTCATTGCATTAGCCTGCCTCCTGTTTCGTATGGTTCTGCTCTTTCTAATATTTGTCTACCAAAAGGAATTTTCTTTCACATCGCACCTGAACCTCCTATAAATGTCATTTTTCGTTTGTGATATCATGACTATCCTCACAAGGGGAAAGTTTTCACAAAGAACTAGGGTCTTCACAGTAAGAAAACCCAGATTTAGGTACACACAAGGAAAGAGCATCCATTTGCAATCATCCATCTTCACAAATTAGCCTCTTT
>VZTZ01042128.1:0-13691 GCA_013400955.1 Drymodes brunneopygia
CCTAATTAAGAACAATTCCAGCACAAAATCTTCTCTGGTGATGTGGCTGCAGCAGATTCTGTATGATCTTGTCAGCTGTGCATGGAGTGTGGTCCTGCTGGTAAAACATCACCCATCTCATGTGGTTGCATGTTGTCAGTGGTTCTGAGCCCTGTGGTTTGTGATGGGATCCACACCTGAGGCTCTGCGCAAGAGCCTGGTTAAAGTCAGCATCCTGCTAACAACAGACTTCTGTTTGAAAGAGTTGACTTTGCTTCAATGTGTTGTGGGGGAAAAAAGATGTGTTAAAAGCCAAATTATTGCACAAAACAGGGCAGTCTTTACTGCACCAAGCTACTCATTTACTTCAGCGATTATTTTGTTTAGGTGGTATTAGCAATTTACTTTGCAGAATGCCATTTCACTAGGGAATCTGGCTGGAAGAACCACTGTGAAATGAATACAGTGAAAGAAACAGAATGTGGCAGTGGAAATCCATTTCACAGAGGAAATTCGAATGAAGAGGCTCTGATCCATCAGAAGGCATCCAACCAAATCTGCCAGTTACCAGGTAATTTTTTTTTTAATTTCCTTTACCTATTTCACATGTTTTAAAACCATGCAGCTACTGTTTATAGTGCAAGTACAATTTCTGAGGTATTCTTAGAGGTGTCCCTGACTTGACATTTTTGAAGCCTTTGAGTCCAGCAGCTTGTTTATGTGTGGTACAGATAAATGCAACAGCAACTTCATTTATTTTATTTTAATCTTAAACCCCATCTCAAACTCCCCCTTTTTCTCCCCCCCTTCTCCTTCCCTTCTTCCCCTTCTTTCTTCCCACCTTTTATTTTTAGAAGTCCAGCTACATGTGGGTTGCCAAGTGTAGTAATGAAGGAAAGATTAGAAACTCCTCTACTGGAACTGGAGGCTTTACTTGGACTTGGGCTGAGCTTCGTTTAAGACCATCGGCTCCAGAGAGGTTTAAATCCAAACTGGAACTGCACTGCCCTCCTGCGTTCACAGCGGAAAAGGAAAAGGTTTTGTGAAATAGCCCCGGTCGAGGGGAAGCGTCTCGTTTAATCCCATGAATGAGAAACTAAAGGAACACAAATATTCCTGTGCCCACCTACTTAGAAGAGCCCAAAACCGAACTTATTTTGGCTACTCAGAGCAGATTCTGCTATCAGGTTCACCCAAAAAGTGGATAGTCCAAACCATTCGGAGTGTTTTTTCCAACTATGCATTGCTTTGCCCAAACATTGTGGAAGTTTTGCAGGGTGCTCTGCTTTTACAGGCAAACAGCTCAGGCTCCAGTGAAGCCTTGCATAAAGACTTCAGCAGTTCTTAGACTATCTTGTAGCTGTTTGGATTCCAAAGACATCACTGACAACACATCCAGCACTAGACAGATCCTAACACAGATGGAGGTTGCCCAGTTATTTCACCACCCCAAATGCTGGGTTAGGCAACTCATAAATTTGTGGAAAGCAGAAAAGAAGGGCTCACGACACAACCAGGATGTACAACACAAAGATGTGAGCTGCTGGAGCTGCCAACCACAGCCCACAGGGCTGAGCCAAGGAAGGCACTCCAGCAGCACTGGCTGTGCCAAGTACAGCTACAGGGGACAGCCCAGGGCCTGGCACAGGAGCTGCTGGGTGGCACAGTGTGTCCCTAGTTCATGGCTGGGTGGGCTGGCTGCTTGGGTGGTGTTCCAGCAGCCCCTCAGAGAATCACAGAACGGTTTGGGTTGGAAGGGACCTTCAGGAGGTTATCTAGTTCAACCCCCCCCACCACAGGCAGGGACACTTTTCACTACACCAGGCTTTCACTACACCAAGAACCATCCAGCCTGGTCTTGAATGTTTTCAGGGATATTTCTGGGCAACCTGACACAGTGTTTTACTACCCTCATTGTAAAAAATGTTCTCTTTATATCCCTCCTTCTTTAAAACCATTCCCCTTCCTCTCCCTCATCCTGCCTGCAGCAGAGTGGGCTTGCAGGCTCCTGGAGTGGTGAAAGATGTGAATGGTCCTGCCCCCCAGCTCCACACCAGCATGGCACTTCCATCCCATAGCTATGCTAGAAATAAAATAGTTTCCTGAGCATTAGAAAAACAGGGTCTAGAGCAATCTTTTAATGAAAGCCTATGAATAAGAAGAGCAGCTTGTTTTAAAATGAGTCAGTGGGCTTAAAAGGAACCAGAGTGGCCTGCAAGAGCAATTGGGTAGAATGAGAAAATCTATGTAAATACATAGAAAATTACACTGGCACAGGTTGCCCCAAGAAGCTGTGGCTGCCCCATCCATGGAAGTGTGCAAAGCAAGGTTGTCTAGTACTTCGAGCAACCTAGTCTAGAATAAGGTGTCCCTGCCCTTGGCAGGGGGATTGGAACGAGATGAGCATTAAGGTCCCTTCCAACCCAAAGCATTCTGTGATTCTATGAAAGTTGCTGCTTTTTACAGAGTGCTTTATACAAACCAGGGGTTATAAAAACCAGGGGTTATGCACTTCCTCATTTAAGGACCTCAAACCACATATTGGGTCAAGCTTTCCTCCCTCTGTTGGAGGGTATATATAGCTGGTATGTTTTGGTAATGTCTCTTCAAAATGAGTTGGTTCTTCGAGGGCGAGCAGTGACAGCTGCACCTAACAGAAGAGAAATACAGCATGCAGGCAAGGAAAGCAGGAAACAGGAGACCAAACACAACTTTATCCACTGTGGCTGATAAGAGAGAATCAGAACAGCCCCTGGGGAGGACAGATTTGGGATAACATAGCGAAGTATTAGTTCAGTAGCATTGAACCAGGTTTACTGTAATGGTAACATAAAAGTGTCAATTGTCATTTTTTGAAGCTTTTTGAAGACAGAATCTTTCATGGTTTTGCAATCAAAGATTTTTTCTGGGGAATGCAAGTGAAAATAATATTGATAGAAGAATCATTTATTGTCAGGTATTTCTAAGCATGGAAGCTGAAAGTCAAAATAAACCACCGAGACTCAATCTTAATTTCATTGAATTACTGTGCATCCAGACGAATTTGTTTGGGAATTGGCTGTTGGCTCAAATTCTGCCCTGGATCTGGATCTAGATTTCTAGTCTCCAACAACTCTGACAGTTATTCAGTTCTGGGGTTTTGAAGTTCAGAAGACAGCATTTCAGCATGCAAATATGGTCATTAAAGAAACCAAGTTATTACTACCCAAACCCATGCCTGATCAATTAACAGCAAAACTGCATAACTGTTGTCTCCAACATGCTCTGAATGTTGCCAGAGAAATGAACCAGTGGTTTGGACAATCCAAGCAAAGCAGAAAATCTCCTTGCTGCTCATATGACTTGCTGCTTGAGCATCTGCCTCAGCTTTGAGCTGTAGGATTTGGCTGCCAGTTCCAGTAAACAAGTTGGGTGACCTCAATGCACGAGTATCACCAATGTTCAGTCTGCAGAGGCAGATGACCCCTAGCACCAAGTGAAACTTTAGAGGAATTACTCCAAATTGTGACCATTTGTAATGATTCACAGGGATTATTCCTGTGGGGAAGAACTCTGGAATAACAGCTTGCCAGTGTGACAGTGAAATATATTATGTTTACAGGGTTTCTTATGAGCAGACCAATAAACAGAAGCAAGAGATGCTGAAATTCTTACATCTACAGCACAGTAAGTTCGGTCTTCCTATATTTAAAGGGGCCTTATAAGAAAGATGGGGATAGGCTTTTCACTGGGACCTGTAGTGATAGGACAAAGTGTGATGGTTTTAAATTAAAAGAGGGCAGATTCATCACAAAACAAAATGCTTCGGTAGATGAAGCCACTGCACTCTTGACATACAGTTGAGGTTGTAACCTTGCATTGATATAGATCAGACAGAAAAAGTGTATTTTCTGCTTTCCTGTATAACTTCATTAATTTACTCATTTTTCCTATAAAAAACAGTGCACTGAAAGCAAAACATGAAGGGACTTTCAAGACAAGTACTCCGAGCAGGAACTGAAAAGCTTTCTGTCCATGGTAAATAAAAGAGTGTGGAGTTTCACGCTGACCTGGATAGACTCCTTTCAATAGCTGAGCTGGCTTGCAGAGACTGCTGCAGTCTGGACACACCCAGAGCCCACAGAGTGAGAGCCCTTCCTGACTTCCAGTCCTTAGCACCTCTTTACGGTGATGGTGTGTTTCTCTCTGCGCTGGCAAAGGGAAGGTTTCAGGTTTCATTCCCTATGTGTTTTTAGATGTTCAAATAATCTTTACAGAATACCTAGGTGAAGATCAGGTATCAATGGCATTTTCCCCCTGTTATTATACAAAAATAATTCTATGAACAAGGAGTAAACTCATTTTCTGCTTCAAACAGTGCGGGCTATGGCACAGCACATCTGGAGATAAAATTAAAATTTCAAACTAAAAATAACTACATGATAGTTGCTGTGCAGAACAGCCAGCCCGACACAAAATATGTGTCGCTTTATCCTAGAATTCAAGAGCAGTAGAGTTGTTCAGGTCTTCAATCGACAATAATTTTCTAAAGTTACCATCACTGGCTTTAGAAATACAGGATTTGGAGAGGAATTGTAAACCACAATAAATACTACTTGAGTGCGTATTGATTTTAGTATTGTTTTCTGCTAATTCTTATTGTTAAAAATACAAAATTGAAAAACATTCTTCAACATTTGTGGCTCTTTTTTACCACTCGCAAATGCAACAGGATCATGCACATCAGTCAAAGAGAGAGTAACAAACAGTTGCTGCTTTATTTAGGTTGGCAGAAAGTTACATGTTCCATTTAAAATGTCTGAGATTTAACATGCCAACCTGTTTTGAAAGTTATGAGTAGGTGTTTTGGGGTGTTTTTTTGTCATTATGTGTCACTCTTTTGATAAGTATTTTCAATAGGGTAGATATTTCTCCTAACAGAAAAAGTTGCTGAAAGAAGAGTTTGGGAAGTGCCTGTAAAAACCAGAGCTTATATGGAAGAATCATTTGAAACAGTTACTGAACAGCCAAATTTAGAGCTATTTGAACTGTGAGCAGGTATGCTGACAGTAATTGTGCTGACTTTTGAAAGTTACTGATTTGAAACGTTGCCTCTGAGACTTTACATCTAGACTCTGTTTCAGAACTAGGACCCTGTTCTCAAGGCTGATGACTTAGGAAATCTGTGTTTTGTTTCATTAGGCTTCCCAGAGGATTGTATCAGCTGAGATAACTTCCCCCTTCTACTTAAAACACAGTTTAAGTATTGTAAGTCCCTGCACAAAAAGCATAAAATGTGTGCTAGTTCATTTATACTTTTAGTTAACTCCTTCAGCCTCAACAAGAACTTTATTCCTAGAGTTAACTGTCCTGTACTGAAGAGTCAAGACCATCCATTTCAAGACTTGCTTCAGGTAGGGCATGTGCAACATTGCTGAAGCAGCAGCTTGCCCACAACCCTTCCTTCCCTGCTGTTGCAGAGGGAGCACATCCACAGGAACAATTCAGCAGGGGTAGGAAGAGTAAAACCCAGCCTTGCAAAGCCAGCTCACAGAGTCAGTACTATGTCCCTGGGTGTTTCAGGTGCTTCAGTGTGCCTATCAACACTGCCTGTCTGCCTTAACCTTGAATTGAACTGCACCACCTAAGTAAAGTGCCACTGGATTACCAGCTCTCATAACCAACAGGGCAAAGGCAGGCAGACAGAGAGTGAGGATGGGTAAATCCAAGAGGAATTGTGTTTGTAATGCTGTTCCCCTTGTGCCTCACAAGGCCACCATGCAAACACAGGTATCATCCCAGCCTGTGTCTGTGGCTTGGCTGAGTTCAACATGGTTCAACAGTGCAACAGCTGCTTCGTTAGCATTTTAAATATTGTAAATCAAAGAAGCTTGCTTCTCTCACTCCTCAATGCCCCAGCCCACAGACTAAGCAAGAATTTACCATATTGCTGTAAAAAGAAAAGGGAAGGCTCAGGAGCTCCTGTATTCTTAAGTTTCAAACTGATGGATTGAAAGTCAAGGAGACAGTAAATGTGCAGAGGGTTTGGTGGCATAGGTTTGCTCATGTTTAAACTGTGAAACTTCAGCATTTGCAAATGTCTTCTTAAAGGCAACATTAAAGACAACAGACCTCTTTTGCTTTTGTGGCTTTACTTACCAGCTACAATGTGCCATATCAGAGTGTGAGGGTTGGGAGGAGAGAAGAAAATCCATCTGAAATTTAGCAGCTTAAAAAAAAACCAGCAGAAAAAACCCCAAACGTTTTTAATCAGCTTGAGAGCTCAGTGGATTTGTGAAATCGTTTGGGATTAACAGGCTATTGATTGCTAATAAAACAATATTTAGCTTTGTCTAATGAACAGCAATGGAAAAAGGTGTGGGCACCTTGTCAAACAAGACCCATTGAGGACGGATGATGGGTTAAGCGTGGGGGTCTGAGTGGCAGCGTGGGTGCCCAGTCTTCAAGGAAAACTTGTCAGTTGTTAGTAAGGCTGGTGAAAGGAAGGACACCAGCGCCTGATGGCTGGGGTAATATTGATGCAAGTTAGCTGACTAATCAGATTGAAAAAGTCCCATGGTATTTATGTCACTTTAATTTTCATCAAACAATTGAAGACGACAACACTCTATTAAGAAGAGGTTGATCCAGAACTAAAGCTAAATAAATTAGGGTCTCAGTTTAATCAAATTATCCCTCTACTGGCCTTGGATTAACTGAGGGAGACAGCATCAGTCTAGGCACTTTTCATTGGCTGGTTTAATTTCATTTTTTTTTTAAAGAAGCTGGTACAAAGAATAGGAGATTTAACACACAGCTACTACTCATAATACCTCAAACAAGCACCTTTTAAAGAAGCAGGAATTAATATTTATCAGGAAAATTTGCACTTTTACTGAAGGATATTTCCATTTTTATGTTAGGAGGGGTTTTTTCAGTGAAATGAACTGAAAATGAGGCTAAAATCTGTCAACAAAAATCTAGACTGAGAGAACCTGAAACAAGCTGGCACAGAAATGGGAACACTAGCCTAATGCTACCTAATGATTTCTTGTTAGACTCATAATGTTTTAGTTTACCCACTCTAAAAATGCTTTGATTGCACATTACATTTTGCTATTGTTCACTTACATTTTTTGTGCAGGATTAGAAATTATTTTTCCTCCTTCCTACACTCTTTACACCTCTGGCTGTAAAAATCTTTGAGGTTACCCAGATTGTCTCTGAGACAATCATTTTCCCAAGCTGCCTTATACCTTCTCCTGCAAAGTTTTCACTAGAAGTTTACTGCAGGAGATAGTAACTATATTTTCACTAGTAATAACATGAAAAAAAAATCCTGTTCTTGTAGTTCCTCTACAAAGATTTAACTGAACTGTTGCGATAAAACTTTCAAGATCTTGAACTCCTAAAATATTCCAAATCTGTGTGTTGTCATAATCATTGTAAAAGTAACTCTGGTTTTCTAAACATAGAAATTAAAGTAAAATAGTACATCCTTTGCTGGAAGCAATGAACTGAACTCATCCCAGTTAACCACAAAAGTTGTTTTTGAACAATGCAACGTGATGAATAAACACTTCCATCTTTGTTGGAAAAGTAAAAATAATTTTGTGAGAAAAGCAGGGTAAATGGAGGTGGTCTTGTGCCTGATTCTACTTTCTGATTGCTTCTTTCTCTAACTTGTTTTTTGCTGTCCATCAGTGTTGTTCCTCATTCTTCTGAGGCAATCACAACTTAGGGAAAGTGAAGCTGCAGAAATAAATACTTGTATTTTTGTTACATCTGTCAAAATGAAGAAATTGGGATGAGCTGTGATCTAGTGCACACTCAGATAAATCGTTTTCACTGCATGTGTAATAGACATGAGAAGTATGACTGGCTTCTGTTGGTCCCTATTCTCCCATAATCTACAAAATGTCACAGTCTTCCTCTGCTTGCATTTTATTTCTGTTCTTATTAAATCCTTGGAAATCCAGGCACTAAGCACCCAGTTCCTTACATGGCTATGCATACATATCCTAATGTTCCTTTCATTTATGATTTCTAAATTTCAAGCTCAGACAATTCGAGCCTTTCTTTTTTCTGGTACACTTCAAGATTCCACTCTTTGGACAGTTCTGGTGGACATAACCTTGCAGATGTTCATCCCTGTACAAGAAGGGTTTTTTTTTTTCCAAGTGACTCATCTACTTATTTCNTAGTTCCTCTACAAAGATTTAACTGAACTGTTGCAATAAATCTTTCAAGATCTTGAACTCCTAAAATATTCCAAATCTGTGTGTTGTCATAATCATTGTAAAAGTAACTCTGGTTTTCTAAACTTAGAAATGAAAGTAAAATAGTACATCCTTTGCTGGAAGCAATGAACTGAACTCATCCCAGTTAACCATAAAAGTTGTTTTTGAACAATGCAACGTGATGAATAAACACTTCCATCTTTGTTGGAAAAGTAAAAATAATTTTGTGAGAAAAGCAGGGTAAATGGAGGTGGTCTTGTGCCTGATTCTACTTTCTGATTGCTTCTTTCTCTAACTTGTTTTTTGCTGTCCATCAGTGTTGTTCCTCATTCTTCTGAGGCAATCACAACTTAGGGAAAGTGAAGCTGCAGAAATAAATACTTGTATTTTTGTTACATCTGTCAAAATGAAGAAATTGGGATGAGCTGTGATCTAGTGCACACTCAGATAAATCGTTTTCACTGCATGTGTAATAGACATGAGAAGTATGACTGGCTTCTGTTGGTCCCTATTCTCCCATAATCTACAAAATGTCACAGTCTTCCTCTGCTTGCATTTTATTTCTGTTCTTATTAAATCCTTGGAAATCCAGGCACTAAGCACCCAGTTCCTTACATGGCTATGCATACATATCCTAATGTTCCTTTCATTTATGATTTCTAAATTTCAAGCTCAGACAATTCGAGCCTTTCTTTTTTCTGGTACACTTCAAGATTCCACTCTTTGGTCAGTTCTGGTGGACGTAACCTTGCAGATGTTCATCCCTGTACAAGAAGGGTTTCTTTCCCAAGTGACTCATCTACTTATTTCCTTCCAGAGCTTGCTAAATGCCTCACATCCACTCTTTTGTCACCAAGCATCTTGCGGATACTATAAGAAAAATCTAAGTGCCAAATAGTTGCTTTTGGGGGTTTGTTTTTAATGCACAGCCCTCACAGTTCCACTAGTTTGAAAGCTGATCAAAATGCCACTTGTCTTCGCTTGTTTTCTTACTGTGGCTGTATAAAGATCATATATTTTCATGGTGAAGATGTGGTCTAAGGTAAATGCTTTATTTTCCTTCAAACAGGGATAGGATTTTTCTTGTAGTTTTTTTGTACAATCATTTACTCTAAATTCCCTGTAGAAAACAGACATTTTCCCTGCAGAGATACAGGTATTATGAGACAGAAAAGTTTGAAATGCTTACAGCTGCTTTCCCTGTGAAGACTGGTTTATCCTCAAGGTGCTTATGAATTCTTTTTTCTGCATTTACCCTTTGGACAGAAACAGTCAATGTAACTCTGAAGATCAGTGATTTTCTAGGATTCTAAGTATCTAATTTTTTTTAACATTACCTGTTAGGAGAGATCTCAGTTGGATTCCACTGAGCTGTAGCATCTGAAACCATCCCATTTTTCTCAAGCTCCTCCACAATGCACATTTTATGGAGGCACTTCTGTAGAGGCATAAATATGTGTGTGTGTGTGTAATGTACTGAGTCCCACACTTTGTAACATGACCGTAACCCTAGTTCCAGGGTGAATTTTTGTTAAAAACTAAACAACAACAACCCAAATTTCCACAAGTAAATAACATCTCCTCCCCCCTCCAAAAAAAACCCTACAAAAAACAAACATAAAAAAACACACCACAAAAAAACCCTTCAAACCGCAAACAACAACAACAACAAAAACCCAAACCAAAACAAAAACCCAACAATCCAAAACCTGTCCGGATGAAATTTTTGTTTTGAAGCCCATGCTTTCCTTTGGCAGCCCTTTCCAGCCACACTTCAGCTCCAGATCTAGGCTTACTTTCTCTCTCAAGTGTAAGCCTAACCCTGATTTGAGGGTGAGCCCTACAAAGGGTCTGCTGGGCTTTGTCCAGATGAAAAATACCTCAGTCAATTATCTTAGTATACTAAGGGAAATATGGCCATCATTTTATGAAATGTTTAAACTCATTGAGCATTTAAATTCAGAATAGCAGTTCTGCTTTCAATACTACTAACATTTCCTCATTATAGGAATAAAAAATACCTTTTGACTACAGCTCATTCCCTCTGCATACAAACAGGCACTCACATTTTCTGGTTTGTACTTCATTTAAATCTTTCCAAGCTTTTATTATTTTAATAGAGTAGCTGTGAGGGCAATAAAGAGGCTAAGAGCTCACTGTCATTACTGATGTTTTACTTGCAGTGATACCATTCTGCCAAAGGTGAGATTTCTGCACCTCCTTCTATTGCACCTAAGGCCGCTGGAGCTGTGCTTTTCATTGCTGTGTGATGTGGGGAAGTGACAGCTTTGTGAGAACCTGTTCATCTCTACACATCTTAAAGGCTCAATGAAAAAGTCACTATCTGTTTTTAGACTGCTGGCTACGGAGAGTTTCCATCATTAAGTTAATAAAAATGCAACAAACTGGGATGGGAGGACTGAATATAAGTGTATTTGATTTTGGGAGTGCTATTCTTGGCACTTATGTGTAGCAGGCTGGCTTTAGTATCCAAGGAGTGTAAGGTAAAATTTCAGACAGTTTCGACTTTCTAGATAGAAAATGGTTTTGAAAACTTGTCTTCAGTTTTGAGTTTAATTGTTGTGGGCAGTTGTCTGCTCTGTTGGTGACCTTGAGGGGTTAAAATTTAAAGAATACAACTCTGACTACACAACTAAGAAGTAATTTGGTTTGCTAATATGAATTTTTAAAAATCTGCTCTCTTGTTTTCTAATATATTTTACACAGGGTAAAGTCATAGCCATTTAATAATAGCTTGTTAAAAAAATACTTTTTTTTACCTACAAAATTTCTATTAACATACTTTCTTTGCTTTTGAATAATGACAAGCACTGTGGCCACAAAAAAAGTGATGCAGGTAGAGAATAAAGTTACACGTGCTTAGAAATACAAATGAAACAAAGCCCACAAGAGATACGTTGATACCATATTTTGTGTGTGAATACCCTTCAACATTCTCCCCAGTGTTGTGTTTCCAGAATGTGAAAAAAGTTTGAAATGCAGTAAAAAACCCCAGCAAATATTTGAAGTTTGTTCTCCTTGGCCCAGATTATGAAATAGTGATCCATTACATTGTAAATCTTCCTGTACCATGCAAATCCCTTTACAAGGATTAGGAGATTGTAACAAAGATGATCATATTTCAAGAGTTACCAGGGTAAGTTATACATTTCTGTGCAGATTTCATAGAGTCCTCACCCAACACATTACACACAGCAGCCCAAACGAACAGGTGCTTTACATTTATTGAGAATCTTAATTCACACAACAATAAAAAAGAAGGCGTGGTTACAAGGCTGTGCGGCACATTCAGCCTGTGCTCTCTGAGGGGACTCAACAATAGCTGAGGGTGTGCAATGGAGCAAAGACTATGCAATCAGTGACCCCTTGCCCCATGGAGGAGCGGGGGGGAAGAGGAGAATTTGAGTAAAACACAAAGAAGCTGCTGTTTCTGCTTTTGCTGCTATCAGCCTGGGTGCTGCTGACAGAGCAGCGCCTGTTAAATCTATTTCTGCCCCTAACTGCTTGAGCAAGAGGAGAGGGAAACTGAATTTTATCATTCTGCATCACTTCTGTTTCTTTCGTGGGATCGGATCCTACTTAGGGGGCATAAGGTAGAAGCATCTGACTTGGCTAGATTTCCTCTGTACACTAAGGGAATGCAGCACTTTGACAGCATTTTGCACTAATTCTAATTCTTTGAGTAATACTGAAATGCTATGTAAGGAAAAAAATTCCATGAGAAGCACTTAGTTCATATCACTAAGAAGCGTTTGCAAAACTGGTGGTATCTTCTCATACCTGTAGAAGGAAGTCTGAATGGATATAGGATTTTTAAAAAGTACAGGACAAAATTTGTGAAAAAGTCTGGTTTAGTAGCTCTTAGAGACCCTTTTTCAAATCTGACATTCTGGTCTTATCTAAAACCAGTTTCCAAATTTAGGCTTTTTATGTCCCTCTGGGTTTGCCTATAACTAAGCAAGCCAAACCTGTTTAATTAGTACCATACTTAAAAGTCTCTGTTAGCTTTGAGAGGTAGGAGGGTGAAAGGGAAAATTAAGGTATATGGTACAGATATACAAGTACAGCTGAGAGACCAGGGATTGTAATCCAGGCAAGTAAAATCAGACTTTCAGGTTTCCTTCCTGAATTCTGCATTCCACTCCTTTTTTAAAAATTTGTTACCAATCAATTCAAATCTCTTTGTTTTTCTACTCAACAAACAGTACTGAATTTGCATTCTAAAAATGAGATGACAATCTAACCCTTGGTTACACCCCTCTACAATTGACCAAACACTGCAAAGATGATGATAATGCTGATGGTCACTCTGTTGAGCAATGATTACAATGTATTAACAAACACTTGGTACCTTCACTTACACTGAGAGCTACATATTGAGAGCTGTTGCAGACTAAGCTTTTGTAAAATAAGTATCATAGAATCACAGAATTCTGAATTGCAAGGGATACATCAAGTCCAACTCCTGGTCCTGTGCAGATCACCCCAAGAATCCCACCATGTGTCTGAGAGCACTGTCCCAATGCTTCCTGAGCTCTATCAGGCTTGGTGCTGTGACCACTTCCCTGGGGAGCCTGTTCCAGGTCCCAACCACCCTCTGGGCGAAGAACCTTTTCCTACCATCTAACCTAAACCTCCCCTGACTCAGTTTCATGCTGTTTCCTTGAGTCCTGTCCCCTCATGAGGAAGTTTTAACTGCAATGAGGTCCCCCCTCAGTCTCTTCCAGGCTGAACAGACCAAGTGGTCTCAGCTGCTTCTCATATGTCTTCCCCTCCAGACCCTTTACCATTCTCGTTGCCCTCCTTTGGACACTAATAGCCCAATGTCTTTTTTATGCATGGTGCCCAAAACTGCCCCAGCACTCGAGGTGAGGCTGCTCCAGCTCAGAGCAGAGTGGGACAATCCCCTCCCTTGCCCAGCTGGCAATGCTGAGCCTGATGCCCCCCAGGACAGGGTTGGCCCTCCTGGTTGCAGGGCACTGCTGACCCATATTCAACTTGCCATCGACCAGGACCCCCAGGTCCCTTCCTGCAGTGCAGCTCTCCAGCCTCTTGTTCCCCAGCCTATACACACAACCAGAGCTGCCCCATCCTCGGTACAGAATCCAGCACTTTGCCTTGTTAAACTCCACACAGTTGGTGATTGCCCAGTTCTCCGATTTCTCAAGGTCTCTCTGCAGGGTCTCTCTGCCCTCAAGGGAGTTGCCAGCTCGTCCCAGTTTAGCATGGTCAGCAAACTTACTTAATGCACATGTAATGTAGATTAGCTTCTTACAGAAAACAAGATGGAAAGGCAGGAAACTGCCGCCATGTCTGACCTGGTGAGTAGTGTGGCACAAGTGTAGCAAAACATATGGTGCTGAAAATCCAATACCTGGTACCTTCAGGATTTTAACTTTGGGCCAGCAGCTGTAGTTTGTTCCTGTGACTAAAGTTCTGGAGCAGCCTGGCAGTTTCATTTGGAAAAGGAAC
>VZTZ01042130.1:0-31352 GCA_013400955.1 Drymodes brunneopygia
ATATAGTCAACCCAGGACAGAAATATTTTGAAAACTGTTTTATTCTCTTTCAAACCAACTGTTAGGCCAAAATGGGAATCTGCTTCATACTGGGAAAAAATTAATGCAATCCTGCTTTTACTACCTCTCCTTCTGATCTGAGAATAAGATTAGCATTTCAAACTACAGAGCTCTGTTTGTGCAGTGGTCTGTTTGCTATTAGAGCCTCTGCATCCCATGTTCCTTGTATGTGGAATGTGTTTTATATTTAACTGCCTCCCATGGTGTTAATGACTAGTATTTGTAAAGCTCTTTAAAGAGAAAAGCTATGTTTCTGCCAAGCATTAGTAAGATATGGGAAAACATTGTTTTGCTCAAGATATTTATTGTATTAAATCAAAGCTGTTCTATAACCTATGTTGAGCAACAGAAGTGGTTCCTGTTAATTCTTCTTTTCTTCACATTATGTGAAAGAAAACTTAAGTGGTGCCACCTCTTCCAACTCATTTGCTTATAAACAGGGAATATAATTAGTCCTGCTAGAACTTAATACAGTTTCCTGTCAACAGTGTATTCAGGTTGGGTATTTTGTTTGCTTGCTTTTAAACATCAGTTATTTAATACAAACAGTAGTACTGGTACCCATTTAATGCACTTATTTTTGGACATGAAGATTAAAGTCCTTTTAAGCAGGCTGTTTTGTGTGCAGATCATTCTAAAGTGTAAATGCAATACATTTATCACAGGCAAAGTATTTAGCTACTGTCCTGAAGTAAAGGGAGTAAAAAGTATTGGGGAGACCTTTCTTGGAATGGGATGTCTGGTAAATGGGAAGTTTGCCTTAAGGAGGCTGAGATGGACATCAATTGTATTCATAGACATTATCTTGTCAGTATATTACTTCAGATATTTTAGTGAGAAATCTTTCACTTGAACTGTTACTGTAGGACAGATTATCTCATGAATTTGTGCTCCAGAGGGGTCAAAATTCACTCAGGCATTTCAGTGTGTCAACTCTAGGGCATTTGCAGCAGTGCCTACAAGTGTGGCTTTGAATTAGAAGTCAAACAGATTAAAACAGGGCAGAAGTCTGTGGTTGGACTTGGTGAACCATCCTGAAAGCCCTTCTGGCATCCTTCTGCCAGATTTGAGGAGTTGTAACCTGTGGAATAATCAAAACACTTCTTTAATTGTTGCTGTCAGTTCATATGTTTAAAATGTGGTTATATAATACTGGAGAATCTAAATTTTGATTCCTGTCCTTGAGTGAAATTAAAGACTTCAGCCATAGTTGGGGATTTCTTACAGAAATAGCCCATTTTTCTATACTGAGGGTTTCTGTCTATCCTGACAGCAAAAAAAGCTGGGTGAACTGTGCATTTCACCATGGCCTTTATGGTACTGGTGATCTTGAAGTGTTTAATGGCAGCTTGTCATCACTTAGTAAGCAATACAGTTAGTCAAAAATGTGTATATTGGATTTTTCTGAGCTGTTATCTTGGGTGTAGAAATTTAGAAAAGCATGCAAACAAAGTCCCTTTGAATTATGTGGAATTATATTCTTCTAAATAATCTTCAGTTCTGACTTAGGGAGCAGCATCAGAAAACCCGAGTTGAATAATCCTATGAACTAAATGAGATCTTTCAAGTAAAAAAATGTTAGAGTAACTGGTCTTCCTAGCAGGTGCAGGTTAGGTATGTACTTGAATTTATTAAATAGTATTTGTGTATGCTGAGTCTTGTTTGGAAGGTGTTTCTTGGAAGCTTATAAAGGCACTTTTAGTTAACAAAATGCAGAATAAATATCGTCCTGTTTTCCCATATTGCCATCTCCTGGTAGAAGTGATGTGTGCAAGAAATAGGGAATGTATGATGCTCAAGTTTTGGAGCTATAGGAAAGCATGAGGACAAAGATCTATTTTATGTACAAGGTCACAAATGTGCTGCTTTCTTCAAGAGATAATGATAAGCTGTGACACTTCTTTAACAACATTTGAGTCAAGTGTTTAGAGAAAAGGAGATGTGTTGCCTTGAGAGGGCAAGCTCTGGGGAATTTGATGATATGGGTGACAAGACTTCCAGGGCCTTTGGTGAAATGGGGGAGGATAAGTTGGTATGTTATGCTCATCTTGGAAGACAAAATGAGCAATTCCTTCCGTCAGTTAATGCAGTTTGAATGATGTGCTTTTGGTCAAGGTCACCTTGTGCATGGAGTTCCTACAATGAAAAGGAAGCAAAAAGAAAGAGCAGGGCTCTTTCTACTTAAATATCACAAATCACAGAATATTCAAGGCAGAACAACAAGGAAGGGAAGCTTAGGCTACTTTCTTTGTCAGAATGCATCAAATAATATACAAGGCATCTATTCACCTCCTGAACATAACCATTAAAAGGAGTTCAGCTTTGGTTTGTACTGTTCTTGTCTTTTTTTTCACTGTTGAAACTCTACTGCTGTCTTATTTAGTATAAATGAGCTGTCACAGTTTTTTATCATGTTGTCTAACTGGCTGGGAGCAAATTGAGACAAATGTGATAACAGCACCATTGTTCAGCAGTAGCTGTACTACAGCTCTTCATAATGCTGCACTCTGAAAGCTTTGCAGCATGGGGAGAGAAATTCAACCATATAGACAAAGCTCCAGGCCTTTATTTCTTATAATCTGTAAACAAATGGAAGCAAATGCACAGTAGAAGCAGCAATTGTGGCTGTGGGGACTTTTTTGCACTAATGCCTGTCTTTTCTGCAAAGTTCCACTGATCAAGTCAGTTTTCTGTTGAAGTGAGTTTTTCCTGCAGTACAAAAAACTGTCTTCATTATGCTCAGTTCTTTCATTCCAGCGTTTCTGTTGGATCATTAGCTAATCATCAGGAACTTAAGGATTTGTTGAAGGGGAAAAATACAAGTCTGCTTTTCGTAGAAGTCACACCAGTAGTTTGTTTAAAGGGTACTATCAGGCACTGTGTAGCATTTCTTAGTATTGCATAGAAATGCAAGTCATCTTGATGTTCATAATTAAATGAGAAATGTCTTTGGTTGGTTGGTTTGTTGGTTTTGAGTTTTGGGGGTTGGCTTGTTTTTAAATAAAACCCCAAAACTTGTCCCTAGTAACTAGTAACTCTTAGGAAAATGCTTTTGAGGGTTTTCCCTTGAGACCTGGTGCTTCAAGAAAATACACAGAATTTCTTTAAGATTATATTTTCTTATTGAATGTTTTGCTGTGCCTAAATGATGTAGGTTACAACAAAAACGCAGTGTAACATTTCCTTTGCATTTGTCATTCAGGTGGATCTGCCTGGTATTTTAGAGTGACACTTTACTAATGGTCAGATTATTGTCAGTTTTGTCCTAGCATATTGAGGCAGGTCATGTTACTGAGCATGTTTTCATTCTCATCATATTTTCAGTCAAAAGTTACTGTAATTGTTGTTCAGAAGGAGGTTTTCTACTGTGACCAAGGAAAGAATAGCTACTGATGCAATCTCTTTAAGGACAAATGCAAGTGTACTTCAAGATTCCGTTTTAAAGTTTGGGAAAAATAGAAGTATTTGCATTCAAAAATAAAGAAGCTTGGCACTTGTGCTCAGGAACCACAGGAGTTAGTTGATTTGTTGGAACTATACTCTTTTACTGCTCAGTGCTGGCTTGCATAAACTCTGATACAATGTTCCTTTGGAGTTCAGACAGTTGGTACCGGCCAAATTCTATGTTGGTGTTAAGACATACTAAAAATTATTTCGAGGGTTCATAAATCTGATATATACTCAAAATATTTTTATCAAGCAACACTGAGACATGTCTTTTCTAAACAGTGTATTTTCAATGTAAAATGGATTTCAAAATTTTTCTGTGATATTAAGATGCTTCTGATTGTTCAGTCTTGTCATACTTAGACAGAAACACCCGGCAGTACTATTTTGGAAGGTTTTCGGGCTCTTGATGAATTTGTCTGTGTGAAAACTTAGCACTTATATCTGTCTTTTTAACAGCTGTCATGGAGGAGTTGGTAGAGGATGACATCTGTATTTTGAACCATGAAAAAGCAGACAATGCTCACAAGAGAGACAGCGATATTCCTGTTCCATCATATAGTGGAGATGAGTCTGTTGCCTCACACTTTGCACTTGTCACTGCATATGAAGATATCAAGAAACGACTGAAGGAGACAGAGAAGGAGAACTCCTTCTTAAAAAAAAAAGTGAGAATTTTAGAAGAGAAGGTAAGAAAATAGTCGAGGTACCAGTTTCTGGTAGCAGCTTCTTTTTTGCTCCTGGCTAGATGGCAGAGAAGAAGGTTAAGGATTTAAAATATACACTTAAAATCATTTCTGTGTTAAAAAGGCTTGGTAAATTGTTTTATTTAAGTGAAATACAGTTTGTTCCTCTGGTAGTGGCATTTTTGATTCTCACTGGGCACATATATGATGCAATGCAAAGACAGTGGGTTTGATTCAGACAAATGTGTAGTTGCATAGAACTTGTCACTGTAGTTTGGGTGCCTCTTTATGGTGTTTATTAGCTTGGGCACGTGTGGCATAGTATTGTTGAACAGTGAGGTGCAAAGCTTATAAATTGACAGAATCCAGGAATTGTCTATCCAGAGACTCTCCTGGGCTCAGCATACCAAAATAAGGAAAAATTGGTTGCTAAGAATATCCGGCTAGTTCTAGCTAATCGCGGCCTCAAGCGTGAAATACAAAGTTGCAAAGCTTAACATAGATGTTGGCTGGCTGGCTTTTGATGCAGTAATTTGAAAATGTAAATGAATCTTGGAATTTGGTTTATAGGCAGTTTCTCATGGCCATAAACTAGTGAAGTTCATTAAAGCTAAAAATTGATCAGGTTTTTCTCTCCAAGTAATGAATGTTGTCATTAAACATATATCCATTGTTCAGTACTGAGTGTCTTTGTACTGCAGAAGTTCTTGACTTGGATAGATTACTTTCTTATATAAGATGCAAAGATAGATCCTACTGTTAGAGCTGAGACATTTTTTTAGAAATTACTCCTTACTGTATGCTACTGACTCTTAAAAGCTTTCCAAGTGTGTATTGTGGCATTGGAATGAAGAACTTGATTTACACTTGACACAGCTTTGAAACATTTATTTAGGAATTCTTGGTCAAGACAGGATTGACTTTTTCTCTAAAAGCAAAACTATCTCAGAACTTTCTTTATATAAGGTCTGAAGGGATGTTGGGAATAGGAATAGAGCTTTAGACCTTATATTCTCTAAACGATCCTGAATGTAACATCTTTTATGCGGTTCCTCAAAATCACAATGAACACGATTTGACCTTGACAATTCCTTTTGCCTTGTGTCTTTTCATTTTGCCTGGTTCAGCTTAATTCTCTTGAAGATGATACTGTTTTCTGTAGAGAAGACTTTTTAGTATGTGAATACCATAAAAAGGTTTCTATGAGGGAGGGGTATTGAGAAGGCCAAGACTGTCTATAGCTAATATAGCCGTATGCTTAAAAAAATATATGGGGAGTTACCTCTTTGGAGTTCTCAATTTCAGTGTGCATGGAAACTTCCAAAAAGCTTATTAAGGCTTGTGTTCTATTTGAGTGGCTTTATTAGGGGGAGAAAAATATAAAGGACAAGTTGTACACGTACTTTGAGAGTTAATACAAAAATGCAAAGAGCAGGAGCTTCCTGTCTTTGTGGTTGTTTTCCCATACTTTCTTTCAAGCAAACACTTTAAAACAGGACATATTTAAGGTAGATACATGAGTGTCAATGCTTTGTTTTAGTAATTTTTTTGAATGTGACTCTTAATTTTTAAGAAAACATGCAAATCTGTTGTGAGTATCTACAAGAGGTACAATGAATGTGTTCAAAGGAAGTGTGCAGGATAAAAAGAATGAAAAGGAAAATGCAATACTTAATTAAAGAAGGAACTTTTTAACATGAATGGTGTAATTTGATGTAAGACTTCTTTTCTTTCTGTCTTACTAAAAATGCTGAATGTATTTTAACTCTGTTCCCCTTTTTCTAGGAATCCAGTTCATAGTGCTTATTCTGCCTTGCTTGTCTTTTGCCATAGCAGGCAGTGAAATGGTGGTGATCTGAAAGTTAATAGTTATTTGTAAAATAATTCTGCTTTGGCTTTTCTTACATAAATATACTGAAAAAAAGAATATCTTTATTTACATTATGACACATTTCAGAAATCATATTTGGTTTCCTTTGAACTTTCTATTTATTATGTGTTTATATGCTTAAAACTCCTTTTATAAAAAGCAGTTTACATTTTTTCACAGTCTGGAAAAAATACGATTAAGGGATTGTCAGTGTGAGTAGTCATGACTTATGAATAGTTTTTAAGTACTCACAGGAGTGAACTTACAGCAGTCTAGTGGAAGGTGTCTCTGTCCATGGCAGGGAGGTTGGATGTGATGAGTTTTTAAATATCCTCTTCGAACTCAAACTACTCAATGATTCTAATAATTAGTGAGCATTAAGTATTATTAGAGATTTCAGAATTTGTAGACAGCCTTTGTTGCACTTCCATAAAAAAGTTTGGCCCATATCAGTGTATTTTATTAATTTATTATCTAAACTGAAAAAGAAAGGAAAAGCTGTTAGATTAATATTGCAGGCTGTACCATTGCCTTTTTAAAATTCTGCAGTTCTCAGCATAACATACAAAAGTTCTCATTTGTCCTGTGTGTTACACGTTCAGGTGCTTGGCTCCCGGCTGGAAGAGGAGTGCAGCTCGGTTGGGCGGGAGCAAGTCAATAAGGCCTACCAAGCCTATCGAGAGGCCTGCATCGACCGTGATCATCTGAAAAGCAAACTGGAAAAAATGGTGTGTCTTCTTGAGCAACTACTTCAATGCATGCTTTATCAGTACTGCAGAGTTAGTACATGTTTACTCTAGAATGAATTTTGTATACTAAAGATCTGTGGTGTTGGTTTTATCACTTTTTTAAAGTACATGACAATACTTTCTATAGGAATAGCAATTTAAAGAACCTCAATTTTATTACTGGGCTAGAATAATAAAAAAAACAAAGCAATATTTTTTGTTGTTGTATTTGTTCTAAAATATTGAATTGTCACACGATAGAAAAATGCTTCACAAATTATTTTGGGTTGGGGTTTTTTCCCCTCTGAAAATAGGTGAAAGAAAGCGCAGAATCCTTGAAAAACTTGAATGAACAGTTGCAAACTAAAGAAGTAGAGCTGTTACAACTAAGAACTGAAGTGGAAACTCTGCAAGGTATGCATTTGGTTACTTCATCTTAACCTGTTGAGGAACTATAGTGGTTATATTGTAAGCTCAGGGCATGAAGAGGTTTAACCCTGTATAGGGGCAAGATAAGAGAAGCATGAACAGCAGTGAGGTGCTTTGAACTTGTCTTCTTTCTTGTGAATGGTGATGTGCATGTTAGGTCATCATAATCAAGGAACTCCATGGTAAAGATCTAAGGCTGTTGTGTTCTTCTGCTGTAGATGATTTACTGCTTTGAGAAATGGGCACCATCTGACAGTTGATAGGCTGTGTGATGTACATCTCTGGACCCCTTCACCTTTTCCTAGAGCAGGGCAGGGGCCTGTTCAAGAATAAAGATGATTCAGTCAATCCCACTTCCTCTGGCACCTGCAGAGGGTCCAGTATGTTGCTTTTCCTTGCTGTTGGGATATGGCAAATACAGGAGGATGTTGTATAGCAATAGCTGCAGTTGCCAACAGTTATTTTTAGATGGCTGGGAAATGAGTAAAGATAGAAAGATGCTGGTTGTAGAGAGCCTGGTGAAAAGAGGAAGGGAGAAACAAGCAGTATATTCTGGCAATTCTAAAAGCCCAAATCTAGCTTCTGTTACTGCAGTTGTAAAGAGTGCGTGATAGATGCATAAAACAAAACACTGTGGAAGAAAAGAACCCTTGATTCATTTAGTTAGAAGAAAAGAGAACAAGAAAATGCCATCTGTATAAAGTTAGAGATACAGACTGACTTGAGTCCGTACAAATGCAGTCATTTGAAAGGCACTTGTAAGTATGGCTGTGCTTGAATTGGATTAGTCTCTGAGAGGACCTTAAGCATGTAATGCACTACTTCAGTTGCACAAATGTTTAAACCTAGAAAAACAAAGTGCAGGTAGTGCTAGTGGTGCTGTTGACCTTATTGATTAAGGAGGTAAGAACTGCAGAGTTTGTAAGGAGAGCTCTGAAAATGTGATGATTTCAATCCTTATTTGTAACTCAGTTTTACTCATAAGTGGACTCTGAGTACCGTTAAAAAAAAAAAGAATCAGGGTAACTCAAACTTGTTTAAACTATTAAATCTGGAAATAAGTGTACCATGCAGTTAAAGACTTGTAGGTTTTCTTCCTGTCATGTTCGTTCTTTTCTTGCTGTCTCACTAGTGCCCTGCTAATGATCTGATGGTAGCATCAGCTTAGGTTGCCTCTTACCATGTGAACTGCTTTGGTCTAACAAGATTTGTGTAACTTTCATGCTTTCCCCTTTTGTTTTGATTGTAACAATCAAAATGGAGAAAGCTTAATGGTAAATGATGTAACAGTACAAATCTGAGAGTGAAAAGGCTCATGTTTTCAAAGCATGTAAGAAGAGTATACAAGTTGGCATATATGATGTGTGTTTGCCATAAATGTATTTTTCTATTTCCAGTGCCTTTTTATGCTGGAACTTCCTTTTTCTGTGTGTCAAATCTGCAGTGCATTCCTGAAAAGTAGGGCTCCATGCTTCAAACCCAGAAAATAGACCACCTCTGCCAACAGCTTTATCAGTGTTACATTTCCCTGTTGCCATAGACTTTTGTTTCTTCAGAATATGATGTTTTTGTAATGCATGGACTGGTTGAGGAGGGTCTTGCATATTGAGTTACATTCCTTGGATTGAGACTGGAATCTGATTGTCTTGCTTATCTTCTTTACAGTGATGAAAAGTCTGAATTGTACTCAGGCTAACTGGGAATTAGAGAAGCTGAACAGTGACCTGAAAGTGCATAGTCTGGAACAAGATCTAGAAAAACTCAAGGAAGAGTGCAACAGTCTCAGGAATGAGTTGCAAAATTCCAAACAGAAGGTACCTTGATTTTTAAGGAATTTTTGTATTAATGGTTTATTTTAAATTCCATAGTCAGTCAAAATCAAGGGTTAACAAAAATATGAAGTATATAATTGAGTGAAAGATGAATGAATATATTGGTAAAATTAACCTTAAATATTTTCATAAACTGTCATTTTTCTTGGGAATAGGAACAGGCTCATCAGGGATGTGTTAATGGCATCAAACCTGTCCAAATTTAAGAAATGTCTGGTTTACTCTCCTAATTATAAAGTTTAGTTTTAGGTAGTCCTGCAATGAGCAGGAAGTAGAGCTTAATCCTTAGGGGTTCCTTCCAACTCGAGATATTCTATGATTCTGTACAGGTGAGATTTCCCAGCCACTGCCCATATAACAACAGAAAATAAATCTTCATGATTTTTTATGACTAGCCACTGAAATGTTCTATGTAAGCTGGGCTACTAAGAAACTTTGGGCAAAAGCTGGTCCCTATTTTTTTTTCTTTTAAACAACAGTGGGATGCTAATGTTAGAAGATGTAATGAACTTTGTTTAAGGAGGTCTGGCGCTTTTCTTTAGGGTAGTTGCATGAAGCTTGTCAAGAAAGTACCTCTTTTGGCACCCTTCCCTGCCATTTCTGGGGCAGTTGTCTGTTTTGAGGGATGCATTTTGCAACCTTGATGTTGTTAGGATCTGAAAAAGAAAATGAAGATAACAGTAACAAAAAAGCAGTAAGTTATTGTCCAGTGCATTCGTCCTGCTTTCCATCTTACTGTTTTAATGGAAGGTACAGTGCCAGTCTCTAGGACTCTGCAGTCACATTGAAGTTACACAGTGAATGTAAAATATTTAAATGTGATTGTTTGAGGAGGCAGACTGTTAGAGATTACTTATGGTCATTAATAATGGTGATTATGTAATCTTGAATCACACAGTATTTGAGTGAGTCTGCGTTTTTTCCACTAGGTGGGGATAAAGCATGTGAGGTGTTTAGTTAACTTCCCTTACTGTTGGTTGTTGCACTTGTGTCTGGAGCTCTTTCAGGTGCTTTCAATAACTTGTAAAATCTGAAGGCTTCCTGTAACTCGTGTGCAGTTCTGGTGTCTTCGGGTACCTCTACAACAAAGAAACAGCTTCATAAATAATTGCAGATTGTATTGTGAGGGTGAATGATGTCCGAAAGAATAGACTGAAATAGCAGTTGTAAGGAATACTACATGTGACATGATTTAAATAATGTTTATGCCAGCGGCTTTTGTTGCACAGAACAAATACAGGGAACAGCTTTTTGTTTTGTTTTGGGAGGTTTTGTTAGGTTTTTTTTTCTTGTTTTTTTTGTCTGTCTTTAATTTCTTCTTGATCCTGGTAACTGCTTAATATAGGAAATTTTAAAAGTGCATGTTTTCAAATGTGGGATAATATAGTGCAACTTTTTTTTAGGCTATGTATTTGAGCCTTTGGGGGATAGTGAGAAAGTTTGGGAGGGGAAAATCTGTCAGGTGAAATACAGTCAAGTGTGATCAATGGCAGTGACAAATCAGCATTATTTCAACTCAGCTGGTACTTTCATTATTACTTATTTTCATTACATTAGTTAGTTCAGCTGACATGTAATGAAAGTAGGTAATAATGAAAGTGAAAATAGGAAAACATTTTCAGATTTTTTCTACCTTAGGCAAGTGTACTTTCTATTTTTCTGTACTTTAAGATATTCTTACTCAAGTTTTGCATTGTAGTTGATGCAGTGTATTGACAAGTTGCTTGAAATGTGTACAGGCTGTCTTAAAGCCACTGTAAAGGTATCAAATCCATAACAGCTTTGGCTAGAGGGAATAGTAGGAAGGGAACATGGAAAGAAGGGATATGAAAGGGAGGGAGCTCATCACCAGTGAGGGTCTAATAAAAACACAGCTAACAAAGTCAGCCCAATGTTTGATTTGTTAAACAGTCCTGGTAAATCAGTGAGGCTGCCTGTATATGCAATTTTAAAGTAGTCTTTCGGACTGAAGGGATAAATGATGTTCTGTCATTAAAGTAACCTGTAGAAGTAAATCTATACTGAAACAATTTTCTTTAATTTAAAGATCTTTATATACTATGATGGGGAAAGAACAGAAAAAAGATTGTTTAAAAAGCAAACATTGAGAATGATTACTTTTTGAAATGAACATCAAAAGTCTATCTCAAATTCTGAGAGTTCAGCTGTTTTAAAAAAAGAGTGTGGTGGAGGTGGCTGAGCAATGCCTTCATATAAGTAGGTAGTTTAAGCATTTTCAAGTGGAAATTCTTAGTAGAAGTCTTTATTTCCCTTTTGAAACCCACTTCAGCTAACACAAATGAAGACTACTTTACTTGTGGATTTCAGTATTAGGCAATTTAGAGTTTCACTGCTTTTTTTGAGACAGAAGATCTGAAATCATGTTCAGTATCTGTCTTCCTTTCACTCTGTTATGCAGGACCAGGCTAAAGAGGAAAATCCATTACATGGAGACCACCTTCAAAGACAAGACATCCAGAGGTATGAAATATTTTATTTTCAGTTTACTGAGAGACAATTATTCGAACAAGTAAATTATTCTTGCAGACTCTTTAGGTGTATTATTACAAGTTACATAATTTCATTGAAAGTCTAGGTATAGTTATTTAGCAAGATCACTGTAAATTTTTTTCTTTGTGATGTTTGTAGTTTGGGATGATGATGATGAACTTTGATATAGTCATGCCTGTTGGTGCACTTACACCGTTTTCCACCAGAGGGAAGAGCAGCCCTTCACAATATTTCCTTCACTAGTACTTCATGTTAGTAGCCTTAGTGCAGTGGGCCTTGGTACTTCCTGGGGTGTTGAAGAGATGGGAAGGGAGATCAGCCACCAAAGGAGACAAACAGACACTTCCCATTGTGTGTTCTCTGGTGCAGTGATGATTATAATGCATACACTACACACAAATCACACTGTCCTTTCACCTTCACTGGATGCTTATTCCTGTGGTTTCTCCAGGAGCTTCGCAGTCGGCCTGGTAAAAGGGGTTCTCTCAAGATACAACACTTATCTCTTTGGTCATTTGATCACTGCTCTGATAAAACTGATCATTTGATCAAATCATCCTTGATCAAAGCAGATTTATTCCACCAAATGGTGCTCAGGTGACAGCCATCTAAAATAGCATATGGACAGTATAGTGTTGATAGTAATATAAATACTGAATACTGAATGAATACGTAAGCCCATCCAAAAATCCACGGAAAAAACACTTGAAAAACCTCCTATGAGAAACATTTGTTGTAGCAAGCAATCCTGCTTTTTATGTGAAATGGAGGCATTTGCACTTAGTTAACTTTTTGGAAAGTAGTTATTTCATACTTGTGGGCACCCTGCAAATCTGACTTTAAATTCTCAGTTTGCAAATGTAATTTGCTGTCGATTTAGACAGGCTGTCATAGTGAAGGTTTGTATTACATATTAGAAGGTAGCATAGAATAAACCTCCAAGCACAGGGAATCCTTGGTTATTAATTATAAATTCCTTGAAAATTAGGCTTTGCAATGGGATTCAAGGTCTGTGTCCACAAAAACAATTAAAATCTGTTGCATATGATTTAAGTGAAATTCTGGTACCTGCAGCCGTTTGCAAGATGCTTGTAAAAGTGCTAAATACACTTAAAAAAATTCATCCAAGCACTTTCCTTCTGGTTGGTGGCAGATGTTGAGCTGTCCTTATATTTACCACTTCTATGTTAAATATTGGACAGTTCTGGTTTGACATAACTAAAGTTTTTCATCTTATTTTTTAGACCAAAACACGAGAATTAAGGAAGTGTGGTTGCCACATCAGCTTTAAAATTGTCATCTCATAAGAGTTCAAAGAGTCAAAAGGAGTCTGCAGTAGAAAGACCACAGGTTTAGCTGAACTTCTTGAAATATCAGTTCTGATAATTTTAACTTCCTCTCTGTCAGAATTGCTGGCACTTAATACATTATCTATTAAAGTATCAGCTTCCTCTGTTCTTTAACAGAGCTTTATGAATCTGGATGTTTGTATTCTGGGGAAGTATTTCTGTTCATAGAAGTTCTATCTCTTTGTTTTAAGGGAACTCTCTAAGCATTGACTTGCATAATAGCTGGTTCTCAGAGTGATTTTGAACACACTTGTGCTTGATGTATTTCATGCAGGAGTGATCCTATGTGGCTGTTTTAGAAGGATAGTGTTACATACAGTTATAAAGGTTATTAGTTCTTACTCATCTCAGTAGCTTGAGATATTGAGGTGTTTGCAAATAAATGCATTTTAGGTGAATGTAGTGAGGACAAAAATATATTGGAAATTCTCATCCATTATATTTGTCTTCAATAAATGTGTTTTGGTAGAATGTTAAGCATTAAAAAAGCATTAAATCATTGATTTCATGTTTAAGTTGAAGTAACTATATCCTTATGTCTTTGAACACTAAGTTAATTATTAATCAACATAAATGTGATATTCAGTGAGCCTTTGTAGAAATTTTACCAAGAAACATATGGTATTGCTGAGTTCTCTCATTGTTTTTGTTCTTAATTTTCTTACCAGTTATTAACCTGAAACATCAGTGTTGGAACAGTGCTGCTGTTGCTAAATGTGTTTCTTGTATTATGTTGTCTTAGAGAGTGATTTGGATCACTATTTTTTACATTGTCTGATAAATCAGTGTATTAACGTAAATTAGATGACTTGAATATGAAAGAGTATGTTTTTATTTTACTTCGGACTCTGTGTGTATGCTCAGTTTGGGTCTCGGGTATTTAGTCTGAATTCAGTGTAGCAACGTGGATGGTGTAAGACCCAAATACTGTTTTTAATTTATTATTTTAAATTACAATCAATCAATATTACTAGCCTCATAATATGTGTTGGGGTGTGTGGTCATTTATTGGAAGGTATTCACAGTTAACACTGCCTTTTTTATAACCTGGTATCACTTTAAATAAAGCATTCCTTTGAAATGACTAACTTTTCATTGGAAGATGGTTAGTTTGAGTTACTGACATGGAAAAGTATGCTTCATATTTCTTTCCTTTGGGGAGTTGAAATTATTATTATTATTATTACCTAGTATGTCAATATATAATGCATTGTATATTGTAATAGGTAAGAATCGAATAAAATACACAGAAGTCCATCCATTTCAGGTAATTCTCAGTACTGTTCAGTCCATTTAGAGTTGTACTCTAAGAAAATTTGCAGTATGTGTGGCAAGAACAATTTATTACTTGATAAGCATGTTAATAGACTGCTTTAGAGGCAGCAATATTTAACTTGTAATAAATTTTTGTTTTGAAAGTGTGCAACAAACATATTGGGACCTGAAGAGAGAAATGTCTAATTTGCGTGTAGTGACTGACAAGCAAGCTGAGATTCTACAAAAACTGAAAAGAAACCCACCAGGAGCCAAGAAAGGCAAGTCAGTGTTTGCAGTAACAGACCTTACAAACACAAACCGTTGATTCAAGCTGTAACATTTTAAAAATAAACCAGCTATCATATCTTATCAGAATCTCATCAATTGAAGTTGATAAGCTAGACTCTATTATGGTTCCAGCTTACCCATTTTCTGCTTTTGCTTCTGTCTCATACTGGTCAACTTCACACATAAAGGTGTTGCTGATGTGTTTTTTCTTCAGTACTGTATTCTGTTCCCCTTGTGGCTTTTTTCTCAGTCAAGTGTTGCTTATGTGCACAAGGCTGAGGTGTTAAGTTTACTTGTATTTGACCTTTTACCACAACTACTTCATATTGGGGGAAAAAAAATCTTTTTGCAAATGCAGTCTTATTTTCCCAGTACAGAATATATGAAATATTAAATTGGCAGCATTTTAAAATCTGACTTTAAAAGACTGAAATTCCCTTATGGTTCCATATTTTGTTATGTTGTATTCAGAAAAGTTGTTTTTTCTAGGAAAATGCTACACAGTGTGACATTTAGTGAATGTCAGAATACTGGGGAAGCAAAACTGCCTCAAATAATTTTAAGGGTTAAATGTTTTTTACATAAAATATTTAAAATTACTGTGAGCAGTCCATCGGACAGTTCTGTTCCATACACATTTCTCTCAAGCCAAATGGCAGACTATCAGTCAAACAAACTGTGGTAAAGAGTTAATTTCCTTTGTTTTTTGCTCACTTCAATTGTGGTCTCTATGCTCAGAATACTGGTGGGAGACAGTGAACTTGGTTACAGTGTACTGGTGACAGTCTCTGATGTCCCTGTCCATTACCAGATCAAGACATTTTGTTTCTGAACAGCTCAGTGAGGTAATGACAGGATTCACCTCCCGAGCAGTCCTGCCTTTGTGGTCTGCAGTGACTAGTGATCACTTTGTCTCTGGTACTTGGCTGATACAGTCAACCCATTTTGTAGACTTTGTTACCAGGTGAGTCTGTGTTCCTACAGTTCTAAAACGCATTTGTTAAATAACTTCAGCAGAGAAACTGGGAACCGAATGAGTCTAAATAATCTTAAATCTGTCAAGGTTTGATGTGATCGTGCAGTGTCTTAATGTCCTTATTTTTAATTTGGAGTTATCGGTCTTGCCACTACACAACTACTAATTTTTCTCTTCTCTTGGTGAGGAGTTTCATTTTGTGTAGTTCTTATGCACTTGTTCATCCACAAGAAGGCATTCTTGACTGATCAGGAAACAGTGGACTTTAGCCTTTTCATCTGTAGCCTTTTTTCAGTAATTTTTCAGAAGTATGTGAGAGTGGACAGGTCTGATCTTGGTCATCAGCCACACTTAAGAATGCAGTACAGATCTATCTGTGCTTTTATTTATACACAAGTCTTGGCTTATGCAAAATATAGGTAGAATTGACTGAAACCTTCCACTTCCATACCTCTAGTACTGGCTGTTTTAGCACCTACGAACCAGCTGCCATTGTCAGAGATGCATTAAGTCTGCAGAACCCTTGCTCATTACTCTGTGTGGGACATGAACAGTATCAGTTAACGTGTGGATTAGCATGTGGATTCTACTTATCTGTTACGTACAGATGCATTTTCAACAAATGTGTCTGTGGTGTTTTTGGTTTGATTTTTTTTTTTTGGTACATTTTCAATCTATTTTCAGTGGATTCAATTTTTCTTGAACTTTTAAAGGTCTGTAGGCCCCAAATTGCTTTTTACACCTGCCAGCACAAAGAGGCCAGATCCAATGCTTTAGCATGTCTTTCAGACGTGATGCCCTGCTGTTGGACAAGTGGTTTTGGCTGACATTCGTGAATTAGGTACAGCCTTTTAATTTACTCTGACAAACAGAAGTTGTATTCTTTGACCAAGATACCAGCTTCTTTTTCTGTCCCTTAAGAACTAAAGTTAAAAATTGCAATTCATGCTCAAGATTCACAGCTGCTCTAGAAAACTATTTAAGATGTGAGTTTAACTGCAGGAAGCATTAATCTACTCTTACTACACATTTATGTATATTAGCACTACAAAACAAAATGACCTGCTTGTATTTGGCCATCTGTTCCAGGTGTGTGTTGAAGGTACAGCTGTTCCATTTCAGGTAGATGCTGTTCTGTTTCAAAATCCCCCTCCCTTCCTAACAGTTTAGAACTCCTCTGGAATTTCACGTGGCTGAGCTTTGCAGTGTGTCACTTTACTTTTGGAAGTCAGACAAGAGAACCTGTAAACACCTTGTGTTTCCCTCTTACTGCTTCATGGGCAGTGAAAATTTGGGTTCTGGGTGGCAGGAGAACACAACTTGCTAAAAGAATCAGTAGAATAGGAAGCAGCATTCAGTCTTCTGCATCTGGCTGATTTCTCCAAGAATATGAAAATGATTTCTGTTTCAGCATTCATTTCAATCTGGTCAGAAAGATCCATCAGTTTATCTGTGTTGAAATGGGAGTTGGAGATATCCTTGGAGTTGGGTACATTTTAGACACCATGATTTTGGGTTCATCTTGAGACTGGTGAGGGTAGTATTTGTTTGTAGCCTTCAAGCAGTTACTGAATATGGTCTGAGAATTTGTGGCTTGAAGAAACTGTGTTTAACATTCCTGCTAGACTGTAGTACATTTGGAGTACATGAAAAATGCATTAGACAATGTAATTTTAAAATACTTTTTTATCTTCTTCCTTCAGCTGCCTGTACTGCACCAGTGCAATGTGTTGACTTGAACATTTCAAAGCTGAATCTGACATCTGAGGTAGTCTATAAAAACCTCTCACAAAATGATAGAGCCCTTGGCAACGCTGTGTCTCCCCCTCTGCTGAGAGATGCCCATGTCCCACCAGAAAGGGTGACCCTACAAGCTTGGACAGATGAGAGACCAATTTCAGCTGATGGCAAAACGTTTCAGGAACACCATTCTTATGGAAAGAGCTCTCTGGAAGATAATTCCTGGGTATTCCCAAGTCCTCCAAAGCCCAATGAGAATATGTTTTGGGAAATGAAAAATAACCCAACTTTGTTAAACTGTCCAGCAGATTACCTGGATCAGTGTAATCAAAACTGTCTGCACAAGAGTTAAACAATTTTTAGGATGAACTGAGGCGTTTTTGGAGTGATTCTGAATAGGCACCTTAATGCTTGATCTTCTAAGGAGAGAAAACGAATTGCTTGAAATGTTCTTCCTTTTTAATTCTAGTTCCAAATCAGAAAGACTAGTCTTCCTCTGCTGTAAATCAGGAGCGAGTTCCTTGACGTTAAAGCTGTGCTGGTATAATGTAAATACAAAGAAATCTAGCATGGGGCCTAGATAGTCTTGTACTGCAAATGACATACATTTGCTAAAGGTTACACTGAAAAGTGAGTTTGTGGAATAAAACAAAATAATCCAGTTCTGTATTTGTTTGCTATTTGTATGTTATCAAGAAAACACTTGGTATCCAATGTTAAAACTTGTACCAGCTCTGAGCTTATATTTTGGCAGTGTTCTTTTTTAGAATAAGACATACTGTGAAGAATTGGATTCTCTCTTCCTTCCTTTCAGTTAGCTTTGATTCCTCTGGTTTGGAAATGCATTTTTCTGTAATTTTTAACCAAGAACGGCAAGATTTTTTTTATATTTTTTTCAACCTTGATTTATATGAGATAGTGGCAAGAGAAAAATCACCCCTAGGCTATCCTGTTTAGATTGCCCCATTTGGGGCTCGATTGTGAATTGTGAAGGACTGTAAGTAATGCTGCTGAGCACTGTGAATCCTGGAGGTTCAGCTTGTTTCCCTCAGTTCCTGCTGAAGGAAGCTGCTGTAAATGCACAGCGGTGCTGCCACAGACCCAGCATGCTCACAGTGCAGTTTTCCGTATCGTGCCTCCTTTGCACAGCACCACAACTCTGACTATTTATTCCTGTGGTGATGCAGGCTACTGACTTCTGTTTTGTTAAAGAAACAAAGCCTTAATTTAATCAAATTTGGGGTTGTTGCGTTGTTGATATACAAAAAGAAGTATTTTCATGGTGTCTTTAGTATGCCACTGAGAACCAGAGCTACTAGAATTCCAACTACCTGCTTTATAGATTATGGGTGTCTAGGCACTACTTTTTCATTACTCTTTGTTCCTCTTAAGGCCATGAACTGTTTCTAGACAAATATAATTGATGCTTTTTTTTTTTTTGTAAACTTCTCTACTTCATATCTGGCTTAATACAACAGGGTTATGTGAAATTGACTGCTCAAAAAGTTGAAGAAAAATGCTTTGTATTTTAGATCCACGATATCTAACTTGTAATGGGCAGAAAGATATTTAATACTGAATACTCTATTTACAGATGTGTGGGTGGGTGAAGTATTCAGCTTCACAGATCCAACTTAACATCAAAGTAATAAAAATTAATTTCACAGCTGTTTAGTAGTAAATTATCTTAAGATTGCTTGCAAATACATGGGGAAGCTGTGGCTGTAGCACAGCCTTAATAATGATGGGCTGTGGAAGTGTTAGGAGGATGCTACGTGACCTCTGTGGTTCCAGACACTCTTCCTGCACAGTAAGTACTTGAGGCAGAGCCCATCTTTCACTTTGTCTATCAAAGGCAAAAAAATGCCTTCCAGATACCTTCTCCTGTAGTACAAACAGCATACATAAATAATGTTTCCCATTCACCAGATATTGTTTTTATCTTTCTATTATCTTGCTCACGTATACTGGCTTGTCTGTGATTAATGGAAATGGTGTCAGAAGCTGGAATTTATTCTGACCAATGAACACAGCTGACTCAGGGGAGTACAATCTGTTGGATAGTAATAGAACAAAATCCAATATGCATAAAACAAATCCAAGTCCCTAGGCTTTAGCTGATAGAACCAACTACCTATGTAATAACAAAGAAAACATTTCTCATGTGGCTGCTGCATAAGCTATACGGTACCTAGTTCTAATGTAGCTTACTTTTGGGGTTCCCCATCTCAACATTTCAGAGGTTTTTTTTATTAAGGAATGTAATATCCAACAGGCATTAACATGATTTGTGCAATGAAGGAATTCTACTGTGTAAGATATTAAATAAATCTATTTTTGTTTGAAATTGGTTTCACTAACAAATCTCCTTTCCGTATTTGGCACAAAATTTTTTACTGAAGGTTTAATTCCTTTATTGTGTATAAATGTTATTCCAAATACAAACAATTAGATTTGAGGTTCATCCACTTTGATTCAAGGAACAAAAACAGCCATCTGCTGTAGCCTCCTTCAGCATATTCTGGGAGAAGTATTCTCCTGGATGTTGAAACCTGAAGCATTTAGTTATCTTAAGCTATGGTGCTTTGACTATTTATGTCAAAAGGTTCCCAGTCAGACTGTCCTGTCCTGTGTGAAATGAAAGTTAAGCTTTTCCGTGCAGAGCCTGAGAATTTCCAGGTTTTGTATTTGACCCTTGGTTTATATTCTGTGCTTCTTCCCATGCTGGAGGAAGGAGCAGCAATGTTTGCTGAGAGGGCCTTCAGGAACACTGCTGCTAACTGGGGAGAAGAGGGACTGATGTTGGAGAGCTTGCTGCAGGCAGCATTTCCAATCCAATCACTCATTGCCATGTCCAAGCTGTAACATTTGAAAAGGAAGTCCCCAGATTTGGAGTCACTTGGGAGCTCGCTGCTTGTGAAGCATCTGTTGGTCCAAACTTACAATCAGATTTTGACTGAAGATGGAAAAGCCATTTAAATCCACACCACTAGTGGCTTGCAGTGCTTTTTCCATTTTCATAAGTGAAATCTTTTCATCAAAGTGACAGCAAATTACATGCAGAAGTAGCTGTAGTAACGGGGTTCTGGTGTTAGTGTGCATGTGTTACATAAAACTGTAAAATTGTATATAGTAAGGACCAAAGTTCTCAAATAATTATGTTAAATGACCCCAAGAAAATTTTGATTTGAATGCAAACTTTGAACATTTTAAAACCTCCCCCAACCCACCAAATCGACAGTTTTTAATTTAAGAAAGCATTAACTCCATTTAACAGAAATGAAAGTCAGCTTTTGGGGCAGGAGGAGGTTGTTGCTTTGCACATTTAAATGAGCAAATGGCAACCTGATGAATATGAATTTGGGTATTTGGTGAGTTGGATGAAGCTTCTCATAACTTCTATGTAAACTTGCAGTGTTTGGTTAATTCTAAGTATTTTTAAAATCTGATAGTTCTAAGTATTTTTAAAATCTAAGTTTGCCTGCCAGTCTTGCGGTGTAGAACTGATCAGTTTTCCTCACATGCGAACCAGCCATATTGAAGAAAGCAAGCTCCAAAAGTAGCTGTGATGCATTGTCCAATTTTTACAGCTGGAAAAAGACAAGAGCAGCACAAGACATATGGTGGAGTTACAGTAAAACAATACCTGTTCCAAGTAATAAAACACAGGCCCATATGAACTGTATGGTGGGATAAAGCAGATTCAATTTCCTTCCAAAACCAATGTGCAGCAGACTTGGACATTCCTCTGCTGAGACACCTGTAGCTTTAATGATGCTGTGGGCTGGTAAAGGAAGAGTGAAGAGTTCCAGTACCTGACTGACACCTGTATTGTCTTCTGATCTCCAGACAGGCCCTGTGAGGAACAGTGGTCATATAGGTGTAAGGTATTTCCCTGATTCTCTGTGTAGTCTGAGTATAAAAAAGGGCATGTGGGGGTTTGATTTGTTTTTTTAAATTATTTTTGAGGTTTTGAGGAGTCAGGCTTCTGACCCTTTCTTTAAGGGAGAGTGGTGTTACTGCTTGGAATTGTTTGAACATAGGGTACTGGATGAAAGCATTTTATTTTTTTATGACCAGCAATAAAGGTAAACACTAATTTTAACTGAGTTGCAGTTGAACCATTAAAAAAAAACACCCTGTGAGGTAAGTGTCTAGCAAAATTAATTTAATTGTATTTTAAGATGGAAGAGAGCAAGTCAAACATTAGGATACAGTAATTAAAGTGTTAAGATGGTCATGTTAGAGTATGGCTGTTTAATCTAAGGAGAAGTGTGCAAGAAACACCCAGGTGCTTACTGTTACTCACCCAATTTTTAACTAGGTGGAACACCTACAATGCAAGTGTATTTGACCATCTTTTGATCAGCAGAGTAAAAAGGACACAGGAATAACTCGCAGGAATTATCTGAGGAGTGTGGCTGAACTAAATGTGTAGCAGAATGGGTTTCTGGCTTGCAGGTTAATTTCTGGGTGATGTCTCAGACTGCAGTGGCTGTTTCACTCCCCTCTGAAAACCCTGTGCATTACAAACTGCCCCTCATCTTCCCTCCGAGTTTGGGTTCTACTCTGTGAAGGCAAACTTCTAAGCAGGTATATGACACCTTCTCCCTCTTTTCCTCTCAGATCAGGGCTCCCCTCAGGAGTCTGGAGAGACCTTTAATATACCCAGAAAGTCCAGCCTGCAGTGAAAAATGGGGGTGTCTTGGGTGCTTGCCAAGTGCTCTGAAGAGGCACAGATAGGCCCCTGTGCTGTGCTTCCTTACACTGATTAGAATCTAGGGCTCCCTCCAGTTAGCCTGAGTAGGAAGGAGAGTTTACAGCTGAGACAAAACCAGAACTGAAAGTAATTTATTGGTATGAGTTTGTCATGTCATGGTACTCATTCTTTCATTTAAACTTTAAATAAAAGATGTAAATGCAATTCAAGTACAGAATATGCACAAGATACTAAGAAAATGAAAGGTGTGAAACCAAGAATTCAAAACTAGGGAACATCACATTAAGGCCAAAAGTGTATTATAGAGGAAGCTGATGCATGATTCCAACACTTGCAAACACCCCATCTGGCTTTCCACAGGTTGAAAATATAACAGATTTTCATGGTGGGTTAACAGAACAGTCACTGTCCTTAAAACCACATTTCACCCTCTACCTTAAATTTCTTCCTTTTTAAAATATATAGAGCAAAACAACTAATTTGGAATATTTTTGTTTTCCAAAATGCTTGAGCTAAGAAGCCCAGGACAAGTACAGGTATAGAACACTGTTCCACATAAGCTATTTTAAGGTGGTTAACTTTAGAGCTGAGTGCCACTTCAGTTTGCCTAACAAGGGAGACATCTTTTCAGTTTGTCATTCACAAGTGTTCCCCAGTCCTCCACTCAATCTGCTGAGGCAACAGTATTAATGATTATTCAGCGAAAGGCACAGAATAAAGGGCAATGACCAACCTGCAGCATTAAGTCCTTTATATACATGTGTCAGTCTGAGTTTCCTCCTTGAATAGCTTTAGTTTGTAGTGAAACAGTATTAAAATAAACAAATAAAATGTTGCCTCTTCTAATGGAACAGTATCAAATCCCACTCCTTACTCAGAAAAATACTTTTTTTTTAAATCAGGGCACTGAAGTAACCAAGTTTAAGTGCAGCCTTTCCTTGTAAAGAATTTATTTTTATTTCAGAATGCTTGGACGATATTTCAAGATCATTTGTAAAACTTTGTATTAGTAGCTTGAGTGAATCCATTTATGCATTTCAGAGTTCTATAATTAAGCACCTTCAAGTATCAGTACATGAAAGATACTTTGTGTGCTCCTTTTAAATTACGGACTTGCCTAGTTCCTGCAAGAGGTGATCTGCATCTTACATGCTTGGTTTAGTTCTTAACTCACCTCGACCTGGAATAATTTTGCAAGTGTGGTCACTTGCTCATTCCTGAAGCATGGCAGCTTATTCCCTGTTCTCAAGGAAGGTCTGGATGAGATTACTTTCTCCTCTAGAGTCAAAATGGTCAGTTTGGGTGACTCACAAGCACACGGCATCCATCCCTCCTGACGGTGTAGACTTAAAAATGAGTCATAGTGCAGGCACAAGTACTATCAGGCTCTTATCTGACAACATTTTGATGAAAGGGGTAATTCACATTGGTCTGAGCATCTCTTCTGCATTTGCCACCCTTCTCTTCTAGTAAGTGCATCTCCATACACAGTCAGCTTCACATGATGACTAACAGACCGACTTCAATGTATACCCAATCTGTGATCTGTTAATACAATTTGAATTATTCACCCTTAGGTTTTTATGTAGCCTGGTTCATGTAGATAGATAAAGGCTTTAAATTCCAAATGGACATTCTGGAATTGTAAACTCCAAATTGTACACTGGTAAAATCTCAAGCCCAGAGAAAGGAACAGACCTTTGTAACTTCTCTTGTAAACCGTGATGGCATGTTCTAGATCTTTAAATATGGAAAGTTTTAAAACTGACTCTTAATTTCAGACATTATTTTATTCTCCATTCATCTCATTTTGTGTGTTTCAGTTAAACTCCACAGAGTGGTACAGACAATTTAAGTCTGTTTAAATCAAGTGAAATTCAAATTGCATATAAATAAAAGTTAATTTTAAGTTTTAATCACACATTTGAAGTAAACTTCTGTCTTTTTTTCTTAATTCCAGTTGCTCTGTATTCTTCTCTTTGCTTCAAATATTCTGCTTTACATTCTTCATAGAATGATGGATCAGAATAGCTACAAGACAGAAAAATACATATTGCTTTTCAGCTTGGAATACGGAACAGATATGGCACAAGTACCACTCAATACCTGATCTTCCTTTCACACCCAAAGAAAACCTGTCTGCCTTTAAAGTAAAAAAACTTAAACACTTAGGTATACTTTATAAAAAGAAGTATCTGTCATGATACAAGTTCTCTCTTGAAGCATAGTCCTTTTCAAGCCTCTGCAGTGAAGCCACCAAGAGGAAAAGCAGAGAAAGGGAAAGACATTTGGTATTGAAGTTCAGCTGAAGAATTAATTTGCAGTTACCCGCCTCCACATGGGAAGCTGCTGGGGTTGACTTATTTTTTTAATGCACCCAAGTAACCACTGGGAATAAGTTCAAGTGTATGTCTTGAACAGTAGATATAGAAGTCCTTGATCATTATATTAAATTCCTTTCTCTCATAATCTTTTTGCGTATAACTATTCAAACACTAAAAACCTTTTTGTCAGAAGCATTTTGTTTAATTTTTTTTTTAAGGTGAAAGAACAGACTAATAAAACTGAGTAATTCCAGCAAGTTCTGACTGCAGTTAGGCCTAAATTCTTGCCTGGCTGCACATGTTTTTTTCATCCATTCCTAATACTTGAGAATAACTGTCATTAGTTCAAAGGCATTTATTTTTACTCTAAATTGCTGGTTTAAGAGAGCAGGACACCAAAAATCAAACTAACCTCCTTTTCCCCCCAGTCAAATTCAAAAAATTCGCAGCCCTCACCCTGGGAAATTCAAGAATCTAACACTTCAGCCTAATGGCACTGGGGGTAAATTAGGACTTCCAAAAGAGATGTTTCAATCCACCATGGCATTGAGTTGACCTCTCTTATATATAACAATTTCCCACTGCTCCTGCTGTTCACAACAGCAGGACACTTTCAAGACAGACTAAATCTTAAAAAAACAGAAGCAAAATGAAAACCAACTTATCCTGTCTCACTAACAGATTATGAAGGACCTTCACTGCATGCCCCCATCCCCATATCTGTGATGCACCAGAGCAACTAAAGGGCTGCAGGTCTCCTGGGCTGAAATCTGTCCCCAGGTGAATCTAGAAGAGAGTCTCTGTAGCCATATATTCACGTGGTAAATAAAATCTTGTCAGTTAGGGCCCTGACCAGCACAGTTTTAATAAAGGAAAGATACCATTTTTAGAAAATACATCCAAGTCCCTAACCCTGTATAACCCTTTTCAGAATAGTTAACATTTCCAGATTAGTATAGGCCATGCACAAAAACTCAGCAAAAACTCATGAGGGACTTACTAGCCAACCAGACAATCCTTCAGTGCTGTGTTCTCCTGCCGACACTTCACCACCATCAGAAGACCAGTTTCTTGACAGCATTTAGTAAATGCTAGGGAAAATAAAAACCAACACAAACTAAATTGAAGTAGAAAAATGACAATAGGTGAAAAAACCTGATGTGTAGGAGGTATCAGACCAGATCTGATTTATTATTAATATAACCATAGTTGGCCTAGATTCTCATACAGTTTGCAAGGTCTTTGTCACTTGTTTAGCAACAACACTTTAATTGGAATTCTCCCCTCATCATGTAACACATTAACACACATACTGCTGTTGCTAATACCATTTTTGAAGTTATTCTTGCAGCAAATCCATGATTCTTGTGCCTGCTTTTCACATGCTCTGCTCAGGGCTATTATCTACATTTCTGGGATCATCATCTCTGGCATTCAAGAATAATGAAGTTGCTCAATGAAGTGAAAGTACTTGGTCTGCTTTAAGGATCTTAAGACTTAAAAAGTCAGTGAGATACTACAACGGCAAAGTCATGGCTAAGGACATGGGGTTTATCTGGGAGTAACTAAAATTATGCCTCATTGTAACCAGCACCCTGTACAGATGTTTCACTGAATAATAACCCTAGATAAGAACTGGCTACTATTTCTATCAGATTTCAAACTAAGAGGTCTGCTAAGAGGTAATGAACTACATTTAGCAGATGGAAAAGAGAGAGAGAAAGAGAAAGTCACGTGTCCAAGATCAAGCAGGAGTCAGATCAAGGACAAAGTTACCCCCTACTGCATCCCCTTCCAGAATTCCATCCATTTCTCCTCTCCTAAGGGCTTCTAGTAGTGATTTAATATCCAGCAAATTTAGGGCATACAGAAATTGTTATCTTCTTCCACATATTTAGCAAAATTTATAGTTAATCTAGTAACATCAAAACTTAACAGTACTACATCACATGAAGGGTAAACCGTGTTACCTATGCTCAGTGTATATACAAGAAAACAGAGATTTGTGCCTGTAAAGGCAGCACTCCTGTCCTTTGCTCATAGTAGATGCCCATTGAAACGGGCATTAAGCAATTTGGACCCCAGTGGAACAAAATCCACCTTCTACTATCCCAGACACTTCTGGCAAGACTTTGAGAAAGTGATCAAACAGCTGCAAGCAATCCCTAGATGAGATTAATCTGCTTGTCCACAGCTATTATTAATTAGCCTTTCACTAAAATAATTTACAAGATAAGGTAGTGTTTGCTGAAAGTGTTAATGACAGATTTAAGTGTCCTTATACTGCCAAACTTTGCAAAGAACTGACTTCTTATCTACTTCAAACATATTATTTATTGATGAACACTTAAAAACCTTCTCCAACACAGCATCCAGCATTATACACTGGCAACTCCACCACACCCTACAGGAAAACCAGTTGAAAGTGTGCAGAAAATGGGTTTAAATTAACCATTTCATTACCAGCTGGGAAGACATTGTAACCTGTGCTCAAAGGTATCTATTAACAACCACACCCAGTTCCTAAGGTCAATGTGTTTTAGACTTAAAGTTATCCAAATACACAAGCACAACTTTGAGGAAACACCTGGACAGCTGAAGCTTACTAAACAGTGTAAGCTCAGAACAAGGCAAATGTGTTATTAGGTTATCAGAATGTTTCTTTGGTTTGCAAAGGTGAATCTGACATTTCTTCTGTTCTTTCCTGGACTGTTTATACTGACTGTTCCTACATCAGCATCTCAGAAAAATCATACCGATTAGTACCTTTCTAAAAATGACCTTTGTTTTTTCCTGGGAAAAATATCCAAAGCTTTTGAAAGCTTATGATCTGTCTAGTGACCAGTTTGATTTAGACTCTCTACACTCACTTCTTTAAGTGCTGTGCTGAGATTTTGAGGTTTTTTTTGGTTTTTTTTTTTTGTAGTAGTAATCATTTCTTCTGGAAGCTGTGAAGTAAAAAACCACTGAAGACAACAGGAGGTCCCTCTCACTTGTTAGCTCACCAGTCTTGATTGGTTAAAGATGTGATGTCCCAGTGAACAAAAAAAGCTTGAACTGTACTTGCCAGCAGCATTCCCTGGCTTAAGAAGGCCCTGCCTGTGGTACATGGCCAGGCACTGTTGCAAAGTGATAAAACTGCTTCCAGCTGTTTAGCTTTAACATTACTGATGCTTAACAACAGAGTGGAAGAAAGAAGGTTAAAGCATATTAGGCATCCTTATATGAGCACACAAAACTTGATTATCCATCTCTTCTGTTTTGCAATCATGTAAGGAGAGAAAGACAAGTTTAGTTATAGACACTTCCCAGAAACCTTCCAGGAGTCTGGAGAGTGATGTTTTAATTATGGTTTGTATTACTCACAGAGGGGCGAGTACCAATCTCTTCACTCTCATAACCAGTGCCAGGACTCAAGGAAACAGCATGAAGCTGGGCCAGGGCAGGTTTAGGTTGGCTATCAGGAGAAGATACTCACCCAGAGGGTGGTTGGGCACTAGAACAGGCTCCCCAGGGAAGTGGACACAGCACCAAGCCTGTCTGAGTACAGGAAGCATCTGGACAATGGCCCTCAGGCACATGGTGTGATTGGGGTGTTCTGCATAGGGCCAGGAGTTAGACTTGATGATCCTGATGGGTCCCTTCCAACTCAGCTTATTCTGTGATTCTGTGATTCATGAACTCTTCCATGAAATGAAATGTTTCAATGTTGAGCAGCATAAAGAGTGTTTAAACTACTGGTTTGGAGAATAATGTCAGAAATAGTGCTCAATAGTTCCAGATATCTCAAACCAAGAATCAATCTCCATCTCTGACAATCCCTACTCATTCCTCACTCAGGCAATATCTGCATTGTAGACCAATTTCAGGATGCATAGCAAGACACCACAAAAAGAGCAGATACACATGATCTGATTACAAACCCATTATAATTTAACACTTTAGCAGCTATGAGGGGTACTCAGAACATTAAAGAATCCAAACAAACCTCCTTCCTGATACACTGCACATTACAGAAAGAACAGAATTGATCTTTTCATAATCTCATGTAGGATCCAATCTTTATGACTTCAGGAAATGGCTCTCCATGACCTTACAAGTTCATGGGCTGATACGTTTTCTTTCTTCCTGCAAGCTATCAGAACAGAACCTCAAGCAGCAGCAAAACAAGAGGTAAATTTGGACCAGTCTGCTAATTCATTGCAAACTGTAACACAAAAGAAAGTCATGTTTCAAACAGCAAAAGTTATCCCAAATATTTCCAAATACAGGCCAAATAAACTGAAGATCAGAGCTCAAGACAACAGAAGTGAAAATGCCTCATTAGATAGGGGGAAAAGGCTTGCCCTCCATAAAATCAACCCTTTGCCAAGGCTTTTTGAGGACAGCTACATATGTCCATCACTGAATGCTCTGTGCACAGACCAGGACAGATCCACTACTGCGTCAGAGAGCTGCAGGTGCCTACCAGTTGCCACGGAAACTGGCTACAGACCCCCCTTTCACCTGCAGCAGTCATGGTTCATGACATCAGATCTGACATAGGCTACCCCACAGGCTCCTCTGCGTGCCATAGGCTCTGTCTAACGGGATGCACATGGAGCAAAGATCTCTTCTCGAGGCTACAGCTCAGAGAGACTTCACTGAACAGCTCATCACTTATTCGAGGCTGGATTTCTTCTTCATCTCTCATGAAGAGAGCTTTGCATTTCTGTTACAAGGCACATCCAAAATGAGTTTTGGTCACAGTTTGGAGAATTTTAATTTTCATTTCATGTTGTTCATTACAGCCACATAGGGAGATTTTAATTGCTAAAGCACGCCTGCAATTTAGTACTTTCTCTCAATCAACCAAGTATGTAAGGGCAAAATGCATCTTTGCCAAGACAGAGGTCTGCTGTCAACTGAACAAACTGAACAAAAACTGAGCAGCCATGTCTGAATACAGAGCAATTCAGTTTTGCCAGTTCTCACCTGCTCACTATGGCATGCTGGCACGTATAGGGGATCTGCCTATGATGGGAAGACCACATTTTCAGGGGCAGACAAGAGGGCTTTTTGGCTGAGGCCAGAGATGAATGGGTCCTTCCAAGGACTGACTCTTCAGCAGGGAGCAGCTCTGGCCCTGAGCAGCTCAGGGAAGCTGCTGAGTTTGGTCCCTGGCACCTCCAGATCTGCCCTGGATCCAAGAGATGGATTTCACTGGGTCTTCCTATCCCAACTCACCTACTTGAGAAAGCGCGACTCAAAGAACTAGGAGAAATTAGATCCTGACATATGCAAAGTCACAGAACAGGAAAAAAGAGTTTTTTAAAGTCTTCTTTATTTATAAAGCTGTACAGACATACATTTTTTAATAAAAATCCTATTCCAAGTCTTTCTGTAATTCCCTTCAGATACAGAATTATACAAATTATGTTGGAGGTATCAAGAATTAGTTTTGAGTGCCTGACTTAGTATATTTGATGGTTGATTAAAAACTTCTTTATGTTACAGAGCACTCTTTTTATGAAGGTTTTTTTGATAATTACCTAGAAGGTTGACACAGTAAAGAACACTTACTTTGTTTACAAAGATCTTTACAGTCCACACTAATCTTTGCTGAAAAAAACAGTATCTAAGAAGAATGTTTTTCTTTAGTATTTTTAATTGCTTTTTCCCCAACTCTGTTTCATGACTTTATGACAAGATAATATGGGAAACAGATGGAAAGTGAAGTGAAACCGGCTAACAGTTCACTTACCACAGAAAAAAGACTGACAAATTATTCCTCTGTCTATCCAAGCAGTCAGACAGGCATATGCAAAACACACTGAAGTATTCATTTTAAAAGATCAGAAACATTACCAGAAAGCTACAACAAAATTGGTGGGGTCCACCAACAGATGTCCTGGTACATACAAGTCCTAATTTTCAAAAAAGGAGATAAAAACCCAAGATGCTGCCCATTTTAATTTTAGAACATATTCACAGGTTCAAAAAATATTTGCTCTGTAGGACAAAAATAAAAACTTGTAGGATTTTGAGTCAAAGGGACAAATCAACATCTGGCATAAGACAGAGGCACAGCTCTGCTGAATAAAGATGATGATTTTCTTCCACACCATTAAACCAGACAAGGTTAAATTTAACACTGTTAATCTCAGTGTCTGCAGGACTAGAAACAGTGGACAATAAAAACAAGTCATCGTATTTATGATGCAAGTGTTCTCTATGTAGCCTACAACACCATCCAACCCCCAAAACAGAATTAGGCTGGTCTTTTCACTGTGTTGCATTCAAAATGAAATGGTGGAAGAGGTGTGCTGGACTGCTGCAGTTTCAGTTATGTGTATGTAAAGGATAGACTTTATGAAAAAAACCTGTTATGTCCTGCCCCAAGCTTAAAAACAAACAAGTTGTGGGGGATTTTTGTGATTTAATAAAGAGGAACAACCAGCATCAGATTATATGGGTAGCAGATTTTTAAAGGATTTTTTCTCTTTACTTTAAATATTTTAAAGTATTAGATACTTAATTATTTCTTCCTACAAACATCAAAGTCTTCCCATGTGCGAAGTAAAAGAAGAATAAAAAGTGGGACTTATCTCCAGACAAGCAGCTGCATGGAAACTGTGTTGATATAACACCAAGGAATCATTCTCGTTATTTTCAATGTATGAACTGTTTGTAGCGTGAAAGGCTATTTCTGAAAGTTCATTTTTTGCAGATTCAGATTATAGAAATACTTGGCACTTTCACATTGCCTCATATTGTGAAGTGTTGTACATTTCATATAATATTGGAGCTGTAGTTTTATCAATTATAATTGTGCATCTATTTTGCAGATGTGCTTGTACACAAAATAAATGAAATATTCCCCATTATCAAGATAAATTGATCCTCTCAGGTCTGGCTCTCGTTTATTTAAAGACTTTACAATTTTACTACTTAAGAGAAAGTCCTACAGAGGTGTTATCTCACCATTTATATTTTCTCAGCACTTATGATACTGCTATCACACTCTTAAAATAAATAAATAAATCACACTCTTAAAATAAAAAAAATAAAAAACAACCAGCTTGCATCATGGATCAGGCTTATTCTGGGGTAGGTTTTTCCCTCTACACAACAACAACAACAACAACAACAACAA
>VZTZ01042130.1:31374-64358 GCA_013400955.1 Drymodes brunneopygia
AAAAAAAAAAGGAATAGTTTTGTCCGGTGTTTGGGTCATTCCTTGGGCTCTACCACTGAGTGGAGAAAAGATGCCTGCGTAACAATGGGGATTTGGGGGTGATACCAGAAGGAGGAGGAAACAGTTCCCTTTAAAATGTAAACAAGGGCAAAATTTTAAACCCTTTGTTTGTAAAATGTGTACAAAACCATTAAATGATCCAAAACATTACGAGCAACATTTTCAGGGGTAATTATTATGCTTTTAATTTTGTATTAAATTATGATTTATTAGTTTGTTACTTTGAAGATTGCTCAGTATGCACAGAACAGATTACTGGTGCATTTAATGAGCCAGAGGAAGTAGCAGCATGAACATGAAGAGATTGTTTTACATTGTAGAGTATGAGCTATTTGATATTTCCAACACAGTACAAAAGAAAGCTTCTCTGTAGATTGATCATGGTTCAGTTAACATCACTGAATATCTAATACCTCCAACTCAATTAATTCTCACCTGATTAAGATCAGTCTGATATTCAAACTAAATCATCTCTCCAGTCAAGTAGAAATCAATATTTCTGATTTTACTTTTAAATTACAATAACAAATAAAATACATGCATCGTCAGTATGCTAGGAGTAGCTTTTCTATTCTAGCCTACTATGGCATGCATAACACAGCTGATTAAAGAATTATTCTAATTTGAGCAACAATATATATAAGACAGATTAATTTGAATAGAAGGAGAGACCATGAAATAATTAAATGCATCTTATATAGGGCAAAGAGAAAATTGACATAAAATAACCTTGACTCTATCAAGTGAACCTCTGTTATCAGATCAAATACTTTGTCTCCACAAATACTCATTTGCTGTAACATAAAAATCATATACTTTCCATCTTCCTGTTCATCACCAGCCCCCCAAAATCTGCTCTATTTCAGCTTTTGTAGCTGGAGGCATCTGTCCTAGAAGAGATGATAAATACATACTAGCACACAATACAGGATTGGGTAGGAGAGAATTCCAGGAATTCAGGAATTTTAAGGCAGGAATATTCATCCTTCTGCCGAATCTTTTCCAGGGCACTCTCAGAATAGAAAAGCAGCTTTATCTTGAAGTACAGAGTGCAAGCAGAGGATCCCCCAGCAGACCACAGCATCTCTGGCACTCCAGTATGACATGTGGAAACCTCCCTCGTCTCGTGACTGAGGTGGAACATAGAGAAGGAGAGACCCATCAGGAAGGCAAACAGCAAAACTGATCTGCAGAGGAGGAATGTTTCTCAAAAAAACCCTAGAAACTGTTTGTCTAAACACAATGCCTTGGGATGAAGAAGGCATCTTATCAATATCCTAGAAACAAATCTGAAGATTTTGCTTTAGGGAACATTTAGAGAGGAGAAAATAACTCACTGAATCAGACAAGAGCCCACTTCTCCTGTACACCATCTTTCTCAGAAGCCAGTAATAGTTGCTTTAGAAAAATATGTCAGAAAGTCTACATTATGGAAAAACATCTTCTCAAGTGAAGTTTCTTCCTAATCCCTATCAGCTGTAAACTTAACTTATAACTTGAAGCATAAAGTTCTCACACGCCCTTCAAAACCCACCTTACATGGTGGGTCTAAATGGGCAAGTATCCAAAAGAAGAGCAAGAAAGAGGGGAAAAGCCTCCTGAAACCAGAAAGGTACATGCTAGCCTGGCTTCCTTCAACATCTATCACCCCTGGCCCACACAAGCCCTGCTAAACTCCCAACTACTGCAATTGTAGTTATTTGTTTCATACCATGCGTGCTTTTTCATTAGCAGGTTTTCAAAATCCTGCTGCAAAAATTAATTGTCCTCAAAGTATCTCTCAGCTGGATACAGAAACAGGCCAGAGCAGTAGGGAGCAAAGGCACTCTACACAGATCAAGAATGTTTGAGGGTTGGTTGGGGGTTTTTTTCAGAATATCCAGTTACTCGCTCTGTAAATGCCACCTACCTACTTAGGAACAACAGTCTCCAAAGTTTCCACGTCCTACATAAACTGATATTAAAAGGACATAGGTTTTGGTCAACTGCTTACAATGGGCTTTTAAAATCAATATAGGAAATCAATGGCTTATTTAAACATTCTGTTTCAAAAATTATAAAAACATATATAGGGTTTTTTCCAAACCACAATACCACAGCAGTTCTGAAAACCCATGTAAGGCACATAGGGATCCTCCAATATCAGTTAATTCAAAACAGAAATCATTGCTCAGCTGCTGATCTTTTTATTACAGAAACATTAGCAGGGTTTCTCTTGTTTTCAAACATAACAATCAATAAAGACACAATTTGTGGAGAAAAAAAAGAGGATCTTAAGCAACTAGCATCAAGGAATGACCAGCAAATTCAGGAAAGCCACGAACAATGAAGATCCAGTCCCATTCCCACGCAATGCAGAGGCTTGTTCTGGGGGAACCTCTCTCACCAGACTCACTACACGTGAGTTCTGCAGTTCAAAATTTGCTACCATTCAGACTGAGAATAGAGAATGTTTGTAAGAGGCATAACCAGAAACCTCAAGCAACAGCAGAGAAGCACTTCTGTCTGTCCCAAATAATAACCCACACTTATCCACAGCAGATCATTGGACCTCTTCTTTCCAAGTTCATAATAAGCACCAAGAAACAGGGAATGAAACTGAAAAGCGAAGTTTAAGAAGGAGAAAAATTGTTTTATTTAAGAGAAACACATAAAACAAGCTGAGGAACACAGCCAAACACAGTAATTCAAGGGACCCCAATCAGTTCAACTAACAAAACCCAGTGAAATACTTAAAAGTGTTAACAAAAATATGCCAGATTAAAGTAATTAAGAGTTTAAAAAAAAGAGTTCTGTAAATAATATACACAAGCAATCTCAGGATACTTTCAGGAGCATTTAGTTCTGCCATTTGGACAAGGACAGATCAGCTCTCTTCATTCTATGTCCCGCACACATGAGATCTGACCAAAATGTCTTTTTGGGGACAAGGGGTGGAAAGCCTAAAGTTAGTTTTCAGTTTGATACGAATATTGAATGCACACATGAAACTTGACTATGAGAAGTGTTTTCCTAGGTAGTCACAGAGTCAGAAAAGATTTTTAGAGAACATAGACCTTAAAATGTCAGGCAGTGCTTTCCTAACTATTGCTAAAAGATGAAATACTGTGGTAGACAGAATTTATCAGCAATGTATGTTTAGTCACCAGAATTTCAACAGAACTTGGACTTAACAAAAGGAGCTTTGGCAGAGATGATACAGAGAAATGTCTACTTGTTAGTTTTAGTGCCATAGACCTGATCTGATCTTGACCTGATATGATCTTCCATCCTGGATGTACAGAGATGTCAGCATTTTCTGTATGTATGAGTATATACACCTATCTACACGTGTGTGTGTGTGCGTTTTGCCTCAAACACACAAAAATCTAGTACATAGTCATATTTTTAAAGTAAATTCCAGCAACTCAGCTTTATAACAGCTATAAGACAAGTGCTCCTGCTTCTGACTAAGCAAGACAGAGCATAGCAGTACACACAAGAGGGTTATGTCCTCAGAAGACACAGGAGAAATTGCAAGGGCATAACTATTATGTATAAGGATTTACTTATACATAAGCGACTACTTTGTCAGTCAAGGCAGATTTAAGCGTTCAAAGTGTTTAAGTGCTGGACTATGCAGGCAGATTTTTCCAGAGAAGCAGACCTCCTTTTCTTCCTCGTGAAATTGCAAAAATCAACACTTTTACGCAAAGTAAGCACACTGCTGTGAAACACTTTATTGGGTAAATCATGATTTGTCCACTCAAGAAACCTGCTTGAGGAATGTTCTTGTCAAGTACAAGCATTACCTTCTCTGTAAGGTTTCAGGTAAAGCACATCCAGCAAGCACAGCCATCTGGTTAAACTGCAGTGGTTTTAAACAACTGCTTCCTTTAAGACTGATTTGATCTAATTTTCCTCCCACCCTGCAGAGTAAGTATCTCTGACACCAAGCGTTACCATACCAGGCTCTGGAAGAGGCAGAACTAGAACAAATGCAAGTTCCCCCATGGCTACTGTCTGTCACTGCCTGCTTTTATATAAACAAGTGCATCCAGCTTGAGCTGCACAGAGCAGCCTCGCCACTGCTTATCCTCCCCCCTCCTTCGGGAGCCGCCGAGCCACTCAGGGACAGCCGAGAAGTTCGGATAACAGATGATCTAAAGAAACAACATCCCCCTCCCTCTGTCCCACAGCGACTGACTCTTTAGCTGAACTCCAAAGTCAAAATGTATCTATTTCTCAAAAACAGAGCTTCACGGAGCAGAAGAAGTAACAGTAATGTCCTTCTACCACACGGTGGGGATAGAGCAGGGCATTCATGTAACTCAGGAGGCATTTGCCCAACTATTCCACCATGACACCAGCTCTCAGTTACACTGTGCTGTGTCAGGGATTCTTCCTTTCCTCCTGCCCCAGTTCATTTTAATGGACTTCCAAAACTATGTATTTAACTCAGAGCTCCAATTCCGAAGGTTGTTGGTGGTAGCAGTAATAGCAGTTCTCACTACTCTGAATGAAACAAAATACCCTCTAAGCAAAAGTGAAACTTGTTCCAGGGTTCCAGAGGGAGGTGGGGGTGAGATGGGGCACAGAATAGAGTCAAAATTTCAGGTCGTTTGGAATAGAATACAAAAGATTTACACAGTTATTAAAAGAGGAAGTTACTTTCCCTCACAGGTCACAATTCATCCCCAACCACCATTCCAACGTTTCCAAAACAGTAATAATGTACTTACCCTACTTTGCAGTATATGTTCAGTCTCTTTTTCAAAAATGACTAGCCATATGCTGGTGTGGAGGCAGGAATTCTTCACCACGGAAGAATTCCTGCTGAGTGAGGTACTAGTCAGTGCTAGTAAGGCTGACAAAACCAAAGTGCAAATTTTCCAGGAAAAAAAAATTCTGCTCTGTCCATATTCTGAAGTGAATAGTGAAGAGTAACTTGACCCTTTGCAATTGTGGCCACAGTGTGATAAAGCATGTAAACTTACTTTCTCAAATAAAATTGCATGATTGACTATGGAGGCATTTAGAATTCCAGACTACCTTATTCATTTCATGATTTTGAAGAAATTACTTTAAACCATGTGACAAGAAAGCACGCTACCAAAACTCAGCAATATCTGGAAATCCTGTACTAACTGTGTAACATTTATCTTTCATCTTCTGTAAAGTGTTTTAAATAAATGACTGCAATAACCAAGTACATTTCTTCAGAGCAAAGTTATAATTTTGAAGACAGTAAAATGAAATACTGGAAGACAGGATTTACAAACAATTCTTTGACAAATCTACAAAGCAAAACAAAATGCACCAGAAACTAGATATGAAAAAAACCCTCAAAAAAGAGAAACTGTTTTTCAGCGTAAAGCTTAACAGGCAAGTGGCATAAAAATCTGTAGAAGACCATTGACTTTACTAGGACAAATCCAGGTGTAGTTTGGTATACTGAAGCCTCAGGGACATGGCTCTACCTTCTGAAAGCTGACTACACTGTGCTCCTCAAGCTGCATGCAGAGGGACTCAAGTTTAGCAGGAGGGGGTATCTATTCTGACTGCTCCAATTATCCTGTTTCTGATGCAAAAACATTTCAGAGTAATATAGTACCAACACTGTTATGAAAGAAACAGCAAAAATAATCACATAAATGAGGTTTGCATATTTAGAAAAACAACTGAACACTCATGAATTTATTTAGCAGTTGCTCAAGTAATATTAACAATGCATCTGCTACAAAATCATTGGCCAAGGAGATACTAAAAGTTAAGACAAGGGGATTCATATATGTAGCTCCAGTTTAGAACGCATTTGTTACACTTCTTCCCATGGCATGAGGATGCTTCCAGTGAAATACCACATGCCTATCCAAGCCGTCAAGAACTACTGTTTTTGTCAATTACTTTCTAAAGGAGAAGACAAAGTTCATTTCTAACATATTAAATCACAGACCACTCTGCAGGGCTCATCCTGCTGTAAGACTAGAAGTGACAGAAGACCCCTGTGCAATAGTGGCAGCTGAGGACACAAGAATTTGAAGCAGCATTCAGCAGCTGGGACATGAGCAGAAACTGACTGAGAGTCCTGGTGCTGCCACTACAAACCCCTGTGACTTTTTGTCTTCTGTTTACTTAGGACTGAAAGTAAGGATCTCTCCTGGTTGGGACTTCAGTGCTATGATTGGTTGAGTGCATTCTCCACTGGCATAATGAAATTAAAAAGAACCTAATCTGACTAAAAATCTTTCCTCCATTTTCTGGGTTTTGAACTAAATGAGTTTTACGCACTGAATGCAGATGTACACATGCCCCCACCACAGATTTGTCAGTATGTAAGTTTTCTCCAAAGACTTGTCTCACCTTATTCTGAAAGAAGAAAAAACCACCCAAAAGCTAGCATATGCTGTATTAATGTAAAACCCCTAGAGGGCAACTAAGCTTCAATTTCAACCTGCATAAATATTCAGCTCCTTAACTAGTTTACAGATTATGTAAACTATTTCCTTCAACCTTGTTTTTTTTTCCCTCGTTTAAAAGAAATGAATCCTTTTCATTCTCAAATCACATTATTGCTGCCTATTTAGTGTAAGTTAATCACCACTGCCCAACCAGAGACTGAGTCCTCAACCCAACAAAGCTCAAATGTGCGCAGAAGAGAATAAAGAAAACACATGCAAAGGCTTCATTTAAACAAAGACAGAAAACAAGCATATGAAAGTCTAAAATCACTTTCTTTGCATTAAAGACCTTCAACAATACATCTTGTTTATTATGCAGCTTAGTATTAATTTATTGCATGGCATCTGTTTTCTTGTACAGCAGTCTGGTTGCAAGGCTCAGATTTATGAATCGAAGTTTACACTGTTGAGATTATTTGCTTCTTTTCCCCTACTAATAAGATTTCAGCCTTATATATTTGGTGACCAAAAAAAAAAAAGTGATGAAATAGGAAACAAGATGTCAAACTAGTTATCAAAAATAGTTTCATTTAGCTTTTGGTCTTTAGCTAAAGTCCAGGACTGCTGCCAGTGGTGAAAGTAAAAATAAAAATGGAAAGTAATTTGAGCCATAAAGTAAAAAGCCAAAATTTAATTACAAATGTTCTTCCCTAATTTTATAATTGGTAACCAGTGTCCAGCTGAGCCTTGTTTGCCATGAACCAGGAGGCACCAACTGCCTTTCCCCTACTCCCACCAGATCTTGTTGAGAGCTGAAAGACACTATCCTGCCAGTCCACCGGCACAAAACCTGCAGACACACTGACGTATGCATTAGAGAAGGCACTAACAAACCAATGGGATTCCCAAGATATGGAAGAACCAGAGACAGGAAAAAAGCAGCTCAAAGGAATCCTTAGAAAATGCTTGCAAAGTCCAAGGGTTTCTATACTGGTTTTCCAGGAGATCAAATACCCAAACATGAACTGATAGCACTGCCATCCTTGCTTTATGCATATCGATGTGATGTCCCATATGCTTTGATCATGATAATTCTCCTTCATTTATGGTCTTATCGCCATTTACATGTTTGAACAGAGACTGACTACCAGAGGAATTCACTTTACCTCATTTTAACCACCTAAAATTTCCATGTCCCACGCAAAGCTCATTCTGAAAGTACCTTGCTGTCCTTGTTGCCTCGAGCCTTGACAGGGAAGGGGTAAGAGGATGGGGAAGAAAGAGAGAGAGAGAGAGGGGGAAGGAGAGAGAGAGAGAAAGAGAGAGAAAGAGAACTGGGACGAGGTATCTCCCATCCTATATGACTTAACCAAAAATCAAAGGAGGAGTTGGAGGAGCTGACTTCAGTCTCCAAGGGTGTTCCACTTATAAGGGTTTCTTTTCTGAACACTGCAGAAAAGGATGAAGTAACTTCTACCCCCTTTGAGCTCTGAAAGACTGCAGAAGGGAGAAGAGGAAGGCTCTGATTCATCCCCTCAGATTCATCCCCTCTGATTGCTTGAAATACAGCAAGCTTTAGGAGTTCATTTTGACTTTTTTGCCTCAAGTTCAGCCAAGGCTTAGAGACCTGAGGACTTGACAGCTGTTGTATAAAAATGCCCAAGTAAAATGTTATTGTGCAATCAATTTGGGTCTGGACGCACAAAAGATTGTTACTACCAGAGCTCTTTATATGGATGCCCATGGCACATGGTAGAACACAAACATCAGTGTACCAACCTTATAAACCAATTAAAGACATTGACTGTATTACACTAGAAACAAGGAATTCTACCCATTTCACACAGAACAACGATAGTCACTGCTACAATTTACTGCTTATATGAAACATATCTGGCTGAACCTGATACCACAACCCAGACATTGTTACCTTTAACTACTTTTAACACACTCAGAGAGGTGATTATTTCTCCTCTTTATATTAGAGTGGCTAAATTAGCTTTGAGGCAAGTCAAGTCACTGCAACTCAAACATTAGGGCTACAGAGACCTGTAACATCAGGTCAGGAACAAACAGCACTGCGCTGAAACCATGGCAGGAAAGAAAATGATGAGACCAGAACTGTTCGTCCGAGTTACTGGTGGGAGAGGGTAGCCAAAGCAAAAGTTTAAAAGTCTGTTTAATATCGTCCTTCTAAAGAAGGGCAAAAATTATTTTTTAGGGTTGTAATTTACTACATATTCTCTGCCCAACAATAAATGTTTCTCAATGGTTTGTGCATAGTCAGTAAGTAGTATTTCCATGAATTTGACAGCATAGTGAAGAGGACAGATTCCCCAAACAGTATTTCAGTTTAAAACTGCTGAGGTTTTATAGTTACTCAACAGATAGAGCATATCAAAATGAACTTACACAACAGTCTTGCTGAGGCAAATGCATCTTTTCCACACCATTCTCACCCCCCACAAAGGACTCAAAACTTCTTCAAGCTGTTTGGAATGTATAAAATTAAATATAAAAGATCATCACACATACATAGAGGAATATGCTTTTTAATTTCCTTAAATTTGGAATAGTTTTCAAAAGTATGGGGACACCTTTATTACAAAGAGAAAGCTGAAGAACCATTACTACTATTACTCAGCTGGTATGGAGCATTGTTACATGTAGCTAATACAAAATATTTTAAACATAGGACTTTTTATGTAAGTCATTGAAGACAACAGACAAGCTGTGAGCTTTTCTAGTACCCCATTAAAGATTAGTTAATTACTAATTAAATTTTAAGTTATATAACCCCTAACATATATTCTTTTATATTCCTCTTTTCCATACTCTGTGAAAAGCAGTGTTAAGTTTCTGTTCATTAACTAGATATATGCTGAAGCCTACAATAAGCATAAGAAAAACAAACCACTCAGAAAACACATGCAAAGAAACATGAGGAAGAAATCAGGACAGATAAGAAATGACAAAGATTATTTACACCAGAGAAAAATAAAGAATTCTTTTCACCATTGGCCTTATGAATCATTTTGACTGGGCTGTCAGATTCACTGTAGGAAATTATCACCCCAAAGGGAGGAAAAAAAGTAATGAACAAAATTTTGAAGCTGCAGACTGTGGTCACTCTTGTTTACTGGATATAATTTTCTTCAAACTGAAAGCATGAGTTCTCCCTGTGAATTTAAATGTCATTTTTAACATCACAACATTGAAGATTTCAGGGGTCTGTGTTTAAAACTCCTCATGCTCCTGAAGCAACTCTGGAATCTCAGGGTTCAATACCTTCCCTAAGCCATTTCTAGGACTCTGACAGAAATAGTTTTCCAGGATGGTTACTGAACAAGTCTTTTATTTTTATTTTTCCCTTTCACCTGTTTAACATAAATCAGATCATCCTATTTCTTCCATTTAAAGTCCTGCTTTTATTCAGATAACTACCAGGAATCTGCCCAATGTCTGAGAACATAAATTGCTTGATATAAAAAGAAAAGTTAGTTTAGGCATTAAACCCCAAAAGAACTTGGAAAAAAAAAAATTCTTTGAATGGTAAAATAAAACCAAACATTGAAACAGGCTGCTTATAGTAGCTGAAGCATTAACCATATTACAGGACAAACACAGGCATACTAGATATGGCCCCAAGAAAAGATGATGGCTCAAAGTGTCTTCCCAAAGTCCTTTGCAGACCTGCATCCCTTTCATGCTTGATAAATGTGACCTCCAAGGTCAGTCAGGTTTGGTAAGCATTTCACAGAATCAAAGTTCATGCATTTGAAGCATAGTTAGACCAGTCTAGATTGCATCAAGAAGTCCTACTTTCAACTTTATGTCTTTCACCATTATACTTTCTGTACATTTCCCACATATTAAACCATAAGATTCAGAAGTTCTTTTTGCCAACATTAGCTGTATCTCCCTAAAATAACTTTTAAAAAGTCTCACAGTCTACAGCCATAGGTGAGATTACATCTCAAACCACAACTTTGCAGTGCTTTATTTTCACCAACTTCACGAGCATCCCGTTACAGCAAAGGGTATGAGACATTTCTGTCACCCAGAAACAAAGCAGAACCTGTATCAAGCCTGGCATGAAAATGTAACAATAAATTTTTGATTTTGTTCTTCAAAAAGGACTATTTAAACATTCCTGAAATATGTTGTTGATCTAAAGTCTTGAAGGGCATATTTAGTGTATATTGAAGAGTGGGAAAAGAAGAATAATTAGAACCTCCTTGAGAGATTCTGGATCACAGCCAGAAAGTAAGAAAATTATAAAGTGTACAACATTATAGGTGATAAAAGTAACACAAGGAAATCCTGAACTTTAATATCAGAAGCCCAAAAAAAGGGCATTACAGATGTAAAGAAACCTTTCTTTAAACTCATTTTAGAAAAAAGGTAAGAAGGCAGACCTCTTAATGCCATAATTAAAATCCCAAATTCCCTACAACCATTTCAACTCCTTCCCAAAACAGTGGATAAATACTAAGAGAACAATCTGTTCACTCCATCCAAGGGAAATTTTCATGCATAGGTCTTCTACATTATCTTCTTCAAAATTCCTCATATAAGTACCTTTCCTACTCATTACCCCAACAGAATCATTACCTTCCCTCCTTTCCACGATTCCTTTCAAATCCTTTACTAGTATTCCTCTCAAATCTAGAATACAGCAGTTAAACTGCTTTTCTTGTTCCCTGATCATAACTTTAAAGCCTCACCCATATCTCCAAAACTCATTACGCCTCTAGCATTCCTTGACCATCCCCTTTCCCATCCTCTGACCAGCTCTGCAGCTCTTGATTCCCCACCCAAAATATCTCTCGCCTTCTGTTAAATTATTACGCTTCCTGTAGAGGTATGTATCCTGATCCTGAGCAAATGTTCCAGGTGCTCTTTACTGCAGGACTGTTAAAAATAAAATTCAGAGGGATAACAATACAGCACAAGTGATTTATGACCTTTCATTACTGTAGCCTTGACTCCCTTCTTAGGCCAAAGACCTTTAAGTAAAACACTCTTCAGAACACAAATCCCCCTAACTCTTTTTCTGTGCAGCACCACAGAGACAACTACTAAAATGCAATTACAACAGCAACAAAACTAAATTTGGGGGTGGGAAAGAGGGGGATTATTTTTTGTTGTTGTTATTAAAAGGACCTGAAAAGTAATATACAAGAATGTAGTTTTATTCAGCAACAGACAACATTGTTTCTACTGTAAAAGAACCCCAACTTGTGCATTGTCAGTGTTGTTACCACAGGACCCATTAACTACAACATCAAAGAGTAAGTGCTGGAGGGACAACTCACGCAGTTTGACCTAAGCAGTCTTTAGAACTACCATACTATGTGGAAAAAGAAGCTTAAATTTTTTTCATCCCAAAACAGGATGAAAATTTGAGATTTCATTATTTTCAGAAAACAATGAAGAATACTTAGACCAAAAAGCATGAAGAACACTTAGAACACCACATATTGTCAAAAGTGTGTGTATTTGCCAAACTTTAACTTGTATTCCCTTATTGCCTGATAAGACCTGTGATTCCTGCCCCCTTTTTTTGACAGGCTCTGCTGATTCATAACATTCTGCACAAAGCTACATATAACAGGCATAGGTTTCCAATATACAGGAGATCAAAACTGCAACTCTTGTAATCCACTGCCTCATTAAATCAAAGCATATTAAGTAAGACCACAACTCCTATTCTGATTTCCATTTAGTATTAATTCCAGCTGAACTTCATTTCAATTTCTGAGATATGGATAAGCAATTTTCTTTGGCAAATACACTTGTCAACTTTAAATGTTTTCTAAGGAATGGACAGAAGCTTTCCCCCATCACCTTCTGCTGAATACAAAGTCAATACACTGCTTTTAGGCTGGTTGAATGCTCACTATTTATTGTATTTCTGAATACTCAGTAGCTACTTTTTGACCAAACTAAGTTTTATTTTCCACTGTTGAACCTAATGGTACCTATACTATACCTATTCTGAGTTCAACAGTTGAAAAATAACCTATTTTCTGTATGAAAGTAACCCCAGGGTAATATTAATAACTCATATACAGCATAAATATTTATACACAGGCTAAGGAAATATAGCATGACCTCTTAAAAGTATTAAGATTTATTTACACTAAGTACTAATGGTGTAACTGTTGAATGTAGTATTTAAGAGGGGTTTATAATCCAGAATTGCAGAGCAACTACTTAATACATTGTTAAGGACAGGCAGCTAAAAAATAACAGCTACTGTGAGTCACATGAACTCACGTGAATTCATGTGACAGAACATGAATCACTCTGCCCACCTACTCCCCAGTAACACCTCCCTCTAACACTCTGCACCCCTAGGTTATCATCACCATTAATGGAATGGATGCAAAAAACCCCTCACAGAATCCCAAGTGTGCGCTCATTTGCTGGTAATGAGAATGACCGACACAGAAGAATCAAAATGTGTCAGCTGGGAAAGAAAACTATGAGAACAGCAAATACTGTATCTAACATCTGGGAAAAGGTACCAGTAAGTGGCTCGAACAGCAACCAGGCTACCCTTGCCCCTTTGCTGGGAGAAGAACTTTCCCATGTCTCCTCCACTATGGACACTCACCTCACAGGGTTCCCTAAAGACTGCTCTAAATACCATGAAATACCCCAAGACCAGTAGCTACAAGCAAGGTTGAATTTCTCTGTTGTTACAGTTTGTGCCAATCTTACCTCACCAGGACCCTAAGACATGAAACCAGCTATTCACTGTAGAGTATACTAGTGGAGATCTGGAAATAATTAGAGCACATAGAAGGCATATACATCAACGCTAGAGTCATTCCTGAAAAAACAAGTTTGGAGAAATTATGATAGAGAAGAGACTTTTACACTTTTCTCATCAGTGAGCAAAGAACTTCCAGGTACAGAATTCAAATGAAGACAGCAACAAGGATTCAGGTTTAATGGGGAGTTAAGTCAGGGAGTAGTAATGTGACTAAAAGGCAGAAACAACTGATGATTCTGATGCTTCATTTCAAGTTCAACTCTTCCAACAACCCAAGAAATGATACAAAAGGACAAAGGCAATTGGTTTTTCCTTATATACAGTTAAAGCACTCCCATCCTGCAGATGTTAAAACACTACGAATCCGAATTCGCAGACCAGAAGAATAGTTTTCCTCCTAAAACTGGATTACCAACTTAACATCACAATGCAGTAATTGTATCTCACCATAAGAGCTACAAAAGAAGGAATCCTATTGTTCGACTTTCAGCAGTTAGCTTGGTGAGTGCTCTTGTCATGGATATTACAACCAAGTATTACAATAATCCAAAAACACACAGGCATCCTCTATTTAAACCAGCATTTGTTAAGAACATGTAATTAATCTGGACTGTGTTAATATATTTATGCTGGACAGGGAAATCAATTTGAAATTCAGGATGTTAGCTGGAAACCAATAAAATCTCTAACTTGAGAAAACTGGACAACACACAGGTAGTTCTTGAGGTTCTCATCTATGAGCTCTCAACTACCAATATCACTTTAATATCTATACATAAAAATCTCTACCAGGTAAGAGAATCAAAACCAAGACAGGGCTTGTAAGATATGGCAACCTGGCTGAAATTGATATTCATTAGAGTACTCTTTGCATGAATAGGAGCATTTGGACTCTGTGGTCTTTATCAGAGCCCCAGCTGGTAATGGTTGAAGGTTAATGCCTTACCCCATTCTGTCCCATTTTCTGTCCTAATTAGTCCTCTAAATCTATAGCTGTGAGCACCAAGTGTCTGTGCTCAAAAGAAACTAATTAATGCTAGCAAATTAGATCAAGTCCAAAGATCCAACAGCCAAACTCTTAAATGCTCCTTGTTAATAGGAAGTGTAGCTGTCAATAACTGCTGTTGGTGGCTATAATGAGGCCTCTTTCTTTCACTGAAAGTGATTTCATTTCTCTTTGTCCCTGTAAAAGCTGTTCCATTCCCTAATAAATTAAAAAATAAAAAAATAAAAACCCCCATACAACTAAGTTGCAGTGGTAAAGCTAGCAGTCTGACCCATTTCTGGTCATCAGCTGGGTTGAAATGACATGGAGGGGGGAAGAATAAAAATAATCAAACAGGACAAGTTCCATCCCTGAACATTTTCTTCAAAGTCCTAAAAACTAGTTAGAACACTGATATTTCTATCACCAAGCAATATATATGCCCTCATACTTCTTTCCTATAAATTAGCTTAGAGTAGTTAATGCTGTTATCATTCACTCAAACAAACAAACAAAAAAACCCACACAAATCTAGAATCTCATTTCTTCAAATTCTAATTTACATATAGCTGTTCTCTCTGCCCAGTTTGTTGGAGCAAAGCTCAATATACCATAATCCCTCTAGAGATCGTATTAATTCACATAGTAAAATGTGATGAGAGTAAATGTTCATTGGAAATACATAGCACTGAATATTTTTTTCCAAAATAAAAGCTATTGTGTGCAAACAAGAACATCATATAAAAATTGAGCACCTTACTCTTGAGGAACACTAGCCAGAAAAAAGCACATAGCAATTTACTGCCAGCACTAAATGTAACTGTACACTATCAAAACATCTAAAATAAATGAAATAACTGACAAGTGCACAACACATACAATATCATGTAATATTAACAGCTTCACACAGGGTCATGTGGTTGCACACAATATGACTATAATATATTTCAATATTCAGATAATACATACAGCGACAGAGGACAACAATTTTCCTCCATCCTCCACGTGCAGTTTTGTTGCTGCATTGAAACTATGTTCTCAAATTATACTAACCTTCCTCTCACAAAAATGAAATGGCAGATAATGCAGCAATTTTTTTCATCCTCTTAAGAGAAGGCTATTGTGATCATAAAAAACCTGTGATTCTTCCACTGTAACCTCTCAGGCTTTCCACCAAACTCTGAAGAATATGGCCATAAGCACAGGTAAGCAATATCTCATCACAGCAGGTCAATCTAAAAAGGTACCAGCAGCTGACATGTTAACTCATTGTTTTTATCAGTCACTTCATCTTTTTGCTTTGGTCAATTAGAAGATCACTGTATTCCCAGATACTCCTAAGAGATGTGAACTTGAAAAAAAAATTGTAAGGGCTATATTTTCACAATGAGGCAAAGTGGATAAGCAAAGTTCAGCTGTAAATGGTGATTTGAGTTTTAATTTGCTTTAAGACAAGAAGACTCATCAAAATTTTTAAGTAGAGCTGTCATGTAATTTCCTTCTCCTATCAGTTTTAGCATCTTCTGGTGTCAGAACTGTAGGCACCAATAGGTTAATCCTCCCTCAGCATTCAACAAGGATTGGCAACAATTAACAGAACTTGGCCTGCAAGGAAAGGCCAAGGAAAGTGAGCAACATCAAGCAAAATTTGCTAAGGATTTTACAGATTTCATTATCTGCATTTCTGAGAGGAAAGTACATATAAAAAGTTTTTTTTTAAGAAGGAATATCTAAAGGTGTGCTTAGGCATTTAAATGTACAGGACCACATGTAGTTCAATCAGAAATTTCTTTGGATTTATGGACCTTGATATGTCAGGTGTAAGGGTCACGGTCTAGAGCAGGTGGCCCCTACGGGGACAGAGATAATGTCAGTGACAGGACTGTTGAGTAACTGTGCATTATCAAAACTCCAGATGACACTGGTCATGCTCAACTGTAGAGAAGCCTGCAGTAGTGTTGCATCCCATCATCTTCACTAAGTATCAACATGAGCCCTGAGGAGGACAGGGCTAACAGAAAATCTGGAGAACGGGAGGAGGGTGGTTGCTTGGAAATGTCCTTTTCCAGCCACACTTTCCAAACCATTTTTAAAGGCCTGCCAAGTATCATGAGATTTTTTTCAGCAATATGACTCTAGTTGCTTTAATTACACAGCTCCTACAGACAACAGAATCAACACAACAGTGTTCTCCAGTGAGGGTCCTCAACTCAGCACAAGTAGAAATACCTTCCTTCTGTCTCCCTCATAAGAATTTTAAGATAAATTAAGAAATTTTTTTTAAAGGATCGAACAACTTGTCACCTTGGTCAAATGGATGTCTCCCACAGTATGCTTCAAATGCAAAATGGCTACATTTACTTCACCATCTTTCAAACAGCAGAACCAGGCTAAGTTGACCTATCCATCCCTGTATTCACCCTGAAAAGCTTATAGTTCTATTTCCTACTTGAATCCTTCAACCTGACAAAGGAGTCTCAATTACAGATGTTTGCAGGTCCCTCTTGGTGACCTTAAAGGCTCAAATCCAGATGATGTAATAGTAACAGACAACAAAATTCAGAGGAAAAAAGTTCAGAACTTAAACCCCTTGCCTCTGGAGCAAGTTGTTCTCCCAGGAAAAAAAGGTTGTGAGGTTTTGGAAGGTGGGCAGAAATGCTTTAAAATACAACAAATATGCAAAACATCTACAATAAATATAATACAGAATTAATTTCATTACTGACTCTGTGATGCAGTAATTTCTTTTTGGAATCTCAATTCAAGATAACTTCTTCAGTCTAAATCCAAAACATTGTAAAGTCAGTAAGTTGTTTCTATTTTCCAAGCCAAGTAACCCAAATTAAGCTGACAGTCCAAGTCTCTTGTATTTCTATTACCAAAAAACCCCATCAAGTTCAGTTTCAGACTGTAAATTTGAACAGCAGAGTAAGTGCTCTCAAGAAATTAGACAAACTTTCCTGTAGAAATGTTCAAGAAACAACCACAGCTCTTGCAGTTTTTTCCATGACTGTTCCTAGTTCTAGTGCATGGAGCTGTTCCTAGTTTTAAAGCATGGAGTCATGGAAAGCAGAGCACAGCTGGATGAAACTACAGAACTCTTGATGTGCTAAAGGTCACCATTCTGATGAAAATTGCTAACTCCAAGTTCCTGAAATTTGCTATGATTTTGCTTTGAAGAAGCTTATTCATATTTAAATTTTATAACTGGAAATTAAAGCAAAACAGGAAAAGAGCTTCCTTAAGAAAATACTTCAAAAAAGCAATAAGTAAGGCAATGACAAATGATGCTCTTAGTTACTTAGGTTTGAAATGCAAGGACATACTGATACAGAAAAGTATTATTTAATATTATTTCAAGCAAAGTCATGCTACAGTTTGTAAAAATACAGTGAAAAGTTCCTGTATGACAGTGTTGTTGGGGGGGGTTTGTTTGCTTGTTTTTTATGACACTTATGCCCACAATTTCACATACAGTGCCTGGATATGAACACAACAAAGCATCTTTACATAATGGTCACGGAAAACTGACTAGTGTTTCCCAGAAAGCATGTTAACAGAATTACTACCCAAGTTAACAAAATTACTAATACATCCATTTTCACTGAAAAAACTGCTTGAAAATCTTAAATCACACAAAAATTATTCTGAAACTGAGAACTACAAAATTCCTAAGAAACATGCAGCACACACAAGAACTTATACTGGAACAATCCGAAAAAAAGTTGTAAGCAAATTTAAATAATCTAAGTAAAATGACCAGACACAACACTTAATTGTTCTTAAAAATTATCAAGTGGACATAGTTCCCATGGTTATTTCATCCCTAAGCCATTTTGGCAGGCTAACAACCAAGCACAGCAATGAACCACACATTCAACTGTGCACTAGGGTAGCAGGATCACTTCTTAAGTTAACAAAACCTTTACATTTTATTTATTTTTGTAACCCTTGGGGTTTCTTTTCCCCGGACAGCTCTGGAATACGTGCTGGCCAGGCTGTCATTACAGGCATTATTAGCTCCAATCAGCACACAACTCTAGGTGGTATAGCTGCAGGTTAAGGTACCAGGCTGGCTACAGATGAACCCCTGTGCTCATGCAGAGCACTACTGAATGTACAGGGGCTCCCCATAGGGATTCATGTGACCCCAGACTGAGCAAGCCAATTTTAAGGGCCCATACCTGTGGAACAGCTTTATCTCCTATACTACTAACGCATTTATCACAATTTCCTTAAGACAAAAAGAAGCAAAGGTCTACTAATAGGAGTTTCTGAAACATGAACTTAACATAAAGCAGAAAAATCCTACATTGAGAGCAAGTGAAATGAATATCTCTGCCCTCGGTGTAAACAACTCCATTTCATGCATGTGTGTACACTCCACAGCACACAAACCAACTCGCAGGAGTTTGATTACTTAATTACACAGCTTATGTTCAGAGCTTATAATTGTTTACAGCATAAAAAGCATAGCCTATTTACTCTGATTAACACCTATCCCTGTGTACTAACAAGACAAATTTATTCCAGGAATAATCTCACTGTGGATTTATGGGATGATAAATCTACTGATCACAAAACTGTTTAAGCTTCATTTCCCATGGTTTGATCTCTCCCCTCCACCCAGATAAAAAGGTGTACAACAAAATAACCAAAGCCATGCTGCCACCTTTTTATTTTAATGTAGGTGTCAATGTGGGGTTTTGCTTGCCTAGTTGATAAAAAAAGTTTCAGAAATACTGTTTCCACTTCTAACTTTCACAAAACTTGATCAAAGATGGTTTACAGGTGACAGAGGAATGCTGGGGAAATAGATGTATCCACAAACCTTATCTTCTAGAAGATATACAACTAAACTCTATACAGGAGAAAGAAGGAAGAAATTATAGTTTAGCCTAACATCACAGAAAGAGAAAAAACCATAACATCTGGCTTTAAAATTTATGGAGGGAAGAAGATGGAGAAGCTGCAAGGTAACGGTCCACAACTCACAGCTCAAGAACCTTCAATATTGATTGCTGTCACAGAAAATGAAGATGCTGGAACCAAAGCCCTCATGTTACACAGAAAGTTCAGAGGAGAAAAACACATACACACTGTCCCTTTGGTTAATGTCAAACAGTATCATACAAATAGCATACTCTCAAAATGCTTTTAACCGACATCCTCTTTCAAATGACCCACACTACTGCAATTGCTTTTCATCTTCTTTTTTTTTTCACCAACAGGTAGAGAGTTCAAAGGAAAAATGATTTAACTACTGCTCAAATGAATAAAAAGGTCTGTTAAGTCCTTCTGGCAGCACTGGACAGCACCTGCTACATGATGACACTTTCCTTTGGCAGATATTACTGTAACACTACTTTTTTCTATTTTTTGGAAAACCTCTAAAAGCAGTTGCTTAAAAATACATTAGTCCACTTTACCTAGACTTGACTCTAGTCATAGAGTGCCCTAGTGATAAAACTCCAGAAACTTCCTTTGAAGTTTCTTAAATAATAGCAAAACACAAAAAGCCATATGCCATTGGGGAAACAATTGTTCTTTCTGCCACGGTAAAAGTCACTGAAATAATTCAGGGAAAACAATATGGCAACAAATAAGAACGCGCTCCTTTGTCAGTAAATACTGATGGAAGGTGCACAGAAGACGTTGCTGAAGATTTGAAGAAACAAGTGTTAAAACAAGTTACACAGTGTGGGAGGTTTGCTATACAGTTAAGTTTCTAACTCCTCTCACCTTGTGGTATTTGCATTTCAACAATGAAACGCACAATTTTTTTTTTTTTCTTTTTTTTTGTGAGCCACTGAAGGAAAGATATACTGGAGAAGATCTATTCTCAACAGGAAGTGGCTTCTTGAATAAAAAACAATGCATTATGGAAAAACCGTGCAAATGTAGCCACTGATGGAGTGGCTGCTTTGACTGGCCTAAAAAAGGGATTTCAGATTAAGGCTACAGAGAGAGCACTACACATGAAACTCCCTCACTGCACCACTCAGGGACGAGCTATTGCAGCAATGCAGTTGGAGCCAGGAGTGCACAACGTGTTACAGGATGACATCCATGTTATAACTTGACAAAAACCAACAACCTGCCTTCAAACAGTGGCATCTTTACCAGACCTTGTAAGGACATGGGGAGGGGCCATGAAAATCCCTGGCACCACACAGAGGTTCGTTCTCTGGATAACTTGTGGCAAAGCACCTAAAAGCGTTGGCAAACTTGATACATTTTTCTTTTACAAAAAGATAAGTGCTCCAAATCCACCGACCTTTTCGGTGGTGACAAGTGGCTGTGAGTAGTTTGCTACCTAGCAGGAATTTCCAAAAACTAAACATTCAATGTGTCCCTTCACGGGGAAGGTGTCACTTTAACAATGAGTAAGAAAGTAACTTCTCTGCAAAAGAAACTTGGGCTTTGGAGAAAGCATTTTAAAAACAGGTATTTGGATATATTCACCTAATTACATAATTCTTGATTTGGTTTTGTTGGTGAACAAAATGTGTGTCACCTACAAAAACCTTCTATATCTGCACACTTTAAAAGGATAGAAACAGAACTTTCCCAGTGACGGCTTCAGGGGGTTGAAAACACTGACACACAACAACTTCTCATTAGTTTGGAAGAACTACTGATTGACATCAGGGTAAAGGATCATTTATTAGCCCAATTTAAAGTAAAAACTTTGCAAAACTTGTGGACAGGACTGAAAAATTAGTATAATTAAGTAAAATTTAATAAATGCAAGCAATTCTGTACTTCTATCATGGGGATCTATGTATCTCTGTAAGGTTTCTTTTTCAGGCATGACACCCATTAAGATCAAGTATGGAAATAAACTGAACTTTGAACCAGACATTCAGATTTCTGTATCATAGTGTTAAAGATTTTAAAGATTATGATGCATGTTCAGTCATATAGATCTCAATAAAAGGCAATGCTATTAATAGCAATGTGTTTAGATTGATTGATAAATAGCTTAAAAATATTTTAAAATACTGTTGATTTCATCTTTATCTCATCCTTTTTTAATTTCTATTTTTATGTTTTATAATGAACTTCTATTTTTATGTTTTACAATGTACATAACATACAAGTACAGTGATACACTTATATAATTTATATATACCAATATTGGGATAGTGCAGTCAGAAATTTTTTACTGAAAGGGTGCATGAATGAAAGAAGCTTAGAGAGCACAGATCTGGATTATCGGATGCAAATGCCCGGTACTGAAAGCTGATACTTGGACAGAATAATGTGGCTTTTCATCCATTCCTACAACCCTCTTAGAGCAGCATTCTTGGCTAACCTGTGTATAAGTAGCTCTCAGCAGAGGCAGTGATACCACTTTAAAGAGCTATTGTCTAGTACTCTTCAGGAGAAAATGAAAACAGAAGTGTACTGCATCACCCAATTTCAATGCCTGTCTAGTAATATGTGTGTGTTCATGTGCATGGATCATTTCAATGCTGAAGCAGGGAAAGGATGCAGATAGCTGGGAATATTTAAACAAATTTATTATAATGAGAGATGCCTTAACTGAAGGTTTGCATGAGGCAATTTAATTTATTAAGTATTAAATACTTCACACAGAAACACAGTAACTCTTGTCCTCTGTCACCACTGGACTGAGATGTGAAAAGGTTTGTATTAATCACACTAAATTCCACAGCCCTTGAGAACAAGTCATTTTGGAAAACAGTCCACATCATCAAGCAGCCAAAGCCAACACAGCAGATTTACAGGCCTCAATACGGGTTTAACAGTGAACTGTTAAGATGCAGATCACACATATTAATTCTCTGACTACAAGATTTCAAAAACAAGGATTATATTCAGGGCACAAAAGTGAGTACATCTGATCTCCTAATGAATATTTGACTCTTACCTTGCACCTTATCTGAACACAGCTCCTTGGCTCGATCCCTCATTATTTGTGGAATCAAAACATCTTTTTCTACATGTCTCAGCTTAGCATTTTCTGCAAGAGTGAAAAAAAGATAATTTTGGAAAAAAAAGTTATCTATACATCAGAAAAAGTAAATCTAAAGAAATAACAGCATTGTTTATATAATAATAATAATAATGTATACTAAAACTGTCACAAACAGCAGCAGAAAGTACCAAGGAAGGACCACATAGATCAAAAAGATGGAAAGTACAAAATTTGCTCAAATACAAATATAAGCATTATCCTGAATATTTCTACTCTGTTTAATGGGCACAATGAACCAAAAATAAAGGAGCAAATTCTGGCAGCACATTTGAATTTCTGCCTTACTGAATAAAAAATCTGCATACAGATAGCACAGCAGTTAAATACTTTTATTTCTGGATACTAGTATTTTACTACAAACATGATCTGTATGTACTCTTTTATTCACTGACACAAAGCTGAGAAAAATAGCACATACTAGAACACAACCTAAAATTTGTATGGCTAAGTGGAAGACTTCAGTTCTTCAGAAGAAAACTAAGTGTCTTTAATGGAGCATCTAGGAGCTTTTTCATTGAGAAATCCAACTTAAAAAGAAGAAATGCTGCTCCTGATTTCTATACTTAAAAGTACAGTTGCAGTTTGTGTTCAGTTGTCTCCAGAATTCTCTTGAGTATGGCTACAGATTTAGAAAAAACAACACAGATCATTAGGGAAAAAAAATACTGCTTTTCCAAATCCACTTTCTTCTAAACAAAGGGATGGGAATTTATTAAGAACAGTGTTTTACTTCTGTTTCTGAGTTAAAAACCCATTAAAGGACATTTTCTCAGAACACTGTATAGTCCAAAGCAGTTATATGAAATACCTGGCTTTCATCTTCCAACACACTATTTATTCATCCTTTGATGTTGACATTATATTTCAGAAGAGCATCGGTTGGGATGCTCACACTATGAAACTCTACTGTCAGATACAGTTATTTCGGGTGACAATCACTTTAAAATCACTTTTTTATAAAAAAAAGGAGATGAAGTGAAATAAAAGTGCAATGTATTGAAACAAAGGTTTTAAGTTAGCAACAGCTTTCAAACACTATTTTTCAGAGCATTTTTGGTTACTTCTCCATAAAAAACAACTGAAACTAACATTAGTCATTCTTAAGTCATCATCTTTTAAAGTTTTCTAATGATAAGAGATTACATTATGAGATTACACAGTATTGAATATGTGATAGTACTAGTGGAATCTGGCAACTACAGAGGATTACAATGAGCAATATACAGAATCTGAGCTAAAGACATTTCTCCTCAAAAATATCTTTCTTAGCCTTTCTGCAGCAGAAAAAAAAAGTCTATTCTGTACATACAACAAAAACACTAAAAATAAATAGCTCATGATTTAGAGCTGCTTCCATGCACTGATTTTCATGAGATATAATAATTAAAAATATCTTTCATTTTAATTTTCTGCAGAGTATCAGTGCAATTACTGTACCAAACACTCGGTACAGTACATAGGCTACAGACAACACAAAGCTGTCAGAAAATGTCCAAGCACATTTCGTAAACAGGACAAATAATTTCAGCTGAATGACATGGCAGGAACTGGCACCACCACACTACGTGCCTCAGTTCCAAGCACTCCAGCCAAAGCAAGCTGGCATTGCAGCCTTCCTGCCCTCTCCCCATCCCTATGATGCTCTTTTCCCTCTGCCCACACAGACAGGCTCAGCAGCCCTGTGGTGAATGAAAGGGGAAGTCAATTTCCTTTAAAGGTAAATAAATTTCCTGTTAGGCACTTTTTCACCTAGATAAATTCCCTGATCCAGTTCGCAATATAATCCCAAAGTAGCCCATACGAGGGCATTCAATGAGATTAGGACAAGAAGAAAGACCAAACTGCCATGAGTACCACTGGCTCAAATTAAGCTTAAATTTCTGCTCCCAACACTTTTTCCTAAACTTAACTTGGCTATATTGGTGTTTGGAGTACACAGAGAACAAGTGCAGACACAGCTAAGCAAATGAGTTGCCACCTGTGACCAAAAGGGAAATTTTACCCATTGCCCTCACTCACTCCCATCTCATCATCATTATAATGTAGCTAACCACACAGTGAGTGAGCAGGTCAAAATAGAAAACTAAGTCAAATACATGTAAAAAAGTGCTTCTCAGCTGATTTACACTTTGGAGTAATTAGACCTACTTATCTACTTCCCATAATTAGCATTATAGAATATCCTGAGTTGGAAGGGACCCACAAGGATCATCAAGTCTGACCCTTGGCTCTGCACAGGTTCAACTTTTATACCACAGCATACATGGAAATGTAGCAGAGAGGAGAGGAGTCTTTAGGGCCTGGGAAGAGCAGCTGGGCTTCCCCAGCTGGCTGAAGCATCCATGATTTTCACAATGACAAAGCACAGGGCTCCAGTGCAAGGATCAGCTATTACTGACAAAGAGGAGAAGTGGGTAGGAATGCAACTAAACGCTAGAAAGGAAACAGACACAGGGCCATCTGGAAAAAAACAAGCAAGCAATGAAAAAGAAACCCAAAAAGAGAAGACCTCCCTGATAGCCCAGAACAGTCAAAAAAGATTGTCAGGTTTTCTCTTAGGTTAAGCACCCAATTTTCTGTTTGATTATTCAAAAGAAAAGAGGCGTAACACTGATAGCACGGAGTAGCTCTACTGGCGTTAACACCAGCTCAACCAGAACCATGACAGAATTGTGCTCCAGGCAAACTCCTTCTTTTTAGTCCCATGTTCTCAAGTCTACAGAGGCTGAAAATGCAGGAAGGAGAGGGCACATCAGGACACTGGGTGGCATCCAGTAGGAAGAATAAGAAGAGAGCTACAACAGTAATTCAAAGGTAATTATTCAACAGCATAATGGAAACGACAGTGAAGGCTATTTATAAACTCATTTATAGTTTTTAGAAAAGGCTCTGTTGGGAAGTATCAGTTTTAATTTTTTTTTTAATTTTACAAATGTTTGTATTTACAGGATTTTGCTTTTGTATTTTTAATTAGAAAATATTTAGTGCTTAATAATGGTTGGATTCAATGGTGTTAAACCTAATTTAAGTGACTATAAAAAGCCCAAGCAATTTTAATTATCTTATGCTGTCTAAGTTTCAGGCTCTGGGTGCAATTACTTCTCCAAATAGCTCAAAAGCAGATGTTCAGTTTGGGCAGTAATATATTTACTTGCGAGTTTCAACTGGAACATCTTAAGTATTTGAATATTCTTCCTTGATTCTAAACTATCCATTGCATTACAATTGTAGTGATTTTCCTTCAACAATCTTAAAACACTTAACTGAAGTCAGTATAATACAGTCCTAACAACAAAAGGGACTGTAGCAGCTTCTCATAATAATTAGAAGACTGTTACAAGAAGAGGATAGAGGATACCAAGACAAAAGCTTTCCTAAAGAGTGTCCTGAGAGAAGTCATATCATCTTCCCACTTCATTCAACACAGCTGGTACCCAACTTACCCTTTACTAAGGCCTGCTGGTAGTTAACAGCTCTGCTCTCACCTCTTTCATGACTTCAGGTAGCAGGGACACAGACTACTCAGAAAAGTTGAAAACTGCTCTACCCAGATACTTAAAGAAGCCTCACACTTTCTGCATCCAAAAGGAACTGAGTAAAGTAATTCCAGTAACAGTCTTTGAAATGTGCTTTTCTAGTCATACAACCGATAATTTGGATTTTCTTAGGTTTTTACTTATCCACGTTCAAAAAATGCTCAAAACAGTACTTTAAATACTATTGCTTTTTCATTAGGACTCACAGTATATATGAAGAACAGAGAAAGGTTTAGTAACTTTATATTATTTTAATTAGCAACTGTACTACCTCATGTTTTTCTTGAAATCCCAGTTCTATCAACTTCTAAACATCAGTTACGTTATTTGCTAGCAAAAATGCTGCAGAAAGTTCAGTCAAGGCTCAAGAATCCAAGTTAAAATACAACATTGCTCAAAATACATAAATTTTAAAAACAATCACTTCCATTATTTTGGCAGCTTGGCTGAGAAATGTGGAGCCATAAAAGGGACCTTCTTTTTTAATATACCTGATTTTTTTCCTACCTGCTGCCAAAGGTAAGCAGTTGTGAGTAGACAGGTTTCTAAGATACCTTCCTTTTTTAAGCTAAGAAAAAAAACTTGAAAAAGTATCAATGAGAATTTCAGCACTAGAAATAGTAGAGTTACTCAAGTGAAAAAGGAAGAAAACCAAGCAGATACATGCAGAATTATCATTCTTTAACCTACATCAGATTTAAAGAAAATCCCCACTGTAAAGAAGCTGTTTTCCTGAAAGGGAAGGTCTTGTTTTCATCTATGACGAGTCTACTAAAACTTGAATTTAACAGCCATTCTGTCATTTCTTCCATACGCAGACCTACAGTACACACAACACTTGAAATGGCTTGGAGAAAGAATAACAAGTTTATAACTAAGTTGCAAATTACATTAATTTAGAGGATTCCGTTATTCTTCAGATCATTTGGTAAGAATTGTTTCTGTGAGGTAAATACTCCATTTCATTACAAAGTTTTGCTTTAAAACACTTGACTATGAGCTAATTATAAAAATACCCTGGAAGAGTAAACTTTTCTTAATAACAGAGGGAGCAGCACAGTGTTCACTGCATGCTTATTGGCAAACATTCCTTTCACCAATCCAACTATTGGTTCTAGACACTGAATTTTTTTACAAAAAAATCAGCTCTATTTTAGTGCACCTATAACAGTATTTTGAATAAGTAAATATAATTAGAGCTTAGTACTCCTCCAGGAGTACCAAGAATGCATTCAACTCATAATTTTCATCTCCATTATTCTGCCAAGCTTAATCCCCTTCTATTAAATAAAAATTACCACTCTTAGGTTAATTCATGTGAATCATTTATGCATATGTGCATCATGAAAACTTATCCAAAAAGCCTGTATCATTGAATATATTATCAACTACTCAAAACCTCTGTTTGAAGACACTGACTCACACCAGAACAAATCATTTAGAGACAAACCCATTAAAGTCATGGGAGAAAAAAAATCACTTATTTTAGGGTCTTTTCCTGATTTGATGTATCAATGTAATTAATACTTTAAGTATCCAATCCTGTAGCCTTTGGGAGGGCTTCTGTGCCTTTACCAACAAGGAATTCATGGGGTCAAAGCTACAGAATAATTTCAGTATCCTGCTTTGTAAACCTCAGTCGTAAAAAACCCTGCAGAATCCTGTTAAAGGTAAAGGATTTTATCAGTCAAAAATATCCAGTGTAAACTGACAGATGATGGACCAGGACAAAACAAACACCTCTATATATATGTGAAATGCTACTGAGTTTGGTAATTTCATTTGCATATTACTGTTTGCATACAAACTGGAGCCTGAAGTAGTGAGTTTCTACTGAGGTTTTAAAGTATAGAAGGACAATATGAAATGACAGTGTTATAATCCACGTGAAACTAGATCCCTGAAACCCTGATTTAAAAGTAAAAGAAACTTATCAATGTAGCTTTCCTATGCAATATCCTTTTTTCTTTAAATGTATATGAATAAATTTATCTGTATGAAAAAAGTCCCAGATTTTGAGATCTTTCTAATACTGACATCATTTTAAATTAAGATGGAGTACAGGGATGACAACACCAGGGAAAATTTCCAAAGCTTTAACTTCTCACCATTCTATCATCACCTCAAAGTCAATTTTCACCTTTTTCACTGGCTGAATTTGTTATCTTACATTTTGCTTTGGGGTTCATGTTCCTGCAATATGGCCGTTCTGGATTACGAGAATGCTGTTTGCTAAAAGTGAACAATGGCTGTATTACAGCACGTCTGTAATACCTAGAAAGAAAAGGAAAAGCAGACCTGACAAAGCACACTTTCTTGTTAATTACATGCAGACTGCAAATGCTCATACATCTAGTGAATAATAAGTAAAGCCAAGCCAACACAAGGAGATATTTTTACACTGTTGATCACACAGCAAATCCAGTCACAGGGCCTGAAAATTAATTACAGATTAGGACTTAATATTTACTACTGGAAATAATGCAGCTTCATTAACATGTGGCCTGTACCATTGCTCAAGTATGACAGACCTACCAGTTAGGAAAACTTAGGTTGTGAGCTAGCTATACAGGGAACACCTCAGCCCACCTCAAATCCCATCTGACAACAGATGAGAATTCCAGAAAAACACAAAAAACACAGAGTGAATAACAACTAGGGCTGTGGACTGGCCAAGGATTAAACTAGCAGAGCCAGACCTAATTCCACCACTGTAAAGCTTCTGAGTGCTTCACTTGGTAACTGATGCAAAATCCTCAACACAACTTTCTGTCACTTTAACAAAACACCACACAGCAGGACTTCAGCAACCAGACAGACATTCTAGGGTTTTTTCTGAGATACCAAAATATACAGACAGCACAGACACAATTCAATTCCTACATACCAGATAGGGTTGCACGCTTTTTAAAAAGTCAAGCCCACACGTTAGAGCACCTCTTGTCTGATACCAGTCCCAAGTGTACAATCCCTATTTCTTCTAAGCCCATTCAAACTAACAGTGAATGGTGTCCAAGAACTTATTGCTTCTTTCACTTGGAGCAAGAAACAGAGAAAGGTCCTGAAAAAAGCACAAACAATCTGAGTTGTACAAACCAAATGGACCACATAAAATAGAGCTAAGCAGTGACATAAAAAACTGTGCAATAATTTGCATCAGAAACAAGAGATGAGTAAGCGGTAAATCCAACACAGAAAAAGCAAAGTACCCAATAAAGACGAGGAAGGGATGCAGGAAAATCTAACAACCAACAAAACCCCCAGTTATTACAAGAGGAGATGTTAACCACCTAAGATTTGCCACCATGCCCAATACCATTAATCAGCTGCTCCAGCACTACAGAGTCCTTCTTTCTAATTTTCAGAAGTGTGTGACAAGGTGCAATGAAAAACAATGTAAATCACAAATAAAAGTTTCATTACAGAAACAAATCAGCCCAAACCCCTTCAGAGTTTGAATATTTAGCTCTTTAGCCACTCCTTTCAAGATAAAATTTACAGCTTTCATTCTAAATAAAGAACATCACACACATGAAGAGCAAGGCTTATGAATAAGAGGATCAAACACCATTCTTCCTGTATTTTTTTAGATTTCTTTAACTGGAAGTAAGGATTAAGAGTCAAAAAAAAACAATGCCTACCTTTGATTTCTGTACCTGTGTAGTTAATGAACAATCAGTACATACAACATAAATGAATGAATATTCTAACATCAAATAACATTGAATAACAAACTAACATCAGGAATATGATCAAAACACACCAGTGTTCTCTTAAGTTCCAGAGCACAAGGTGACAAGGCTAAAAGCCTTTCAGTTACATAAACACAAGGATTGCAGATGTTATTCTGGCAACTTTGTTAATCACAAAACTTATCTAAAAGAATTTCAACCAAAGGTTGAAAAAGAACAGCCAAAAAGCAACCTTCCCTTTTACTTCTATATTTTTGCCCTTTAAATTCAACATTCCTTTATCCCCCATTATTTTACCCCTTCTATCTTGTGAAGCTATAATTTCATTCTTTTCAGTGTATTCTTCTATCTCTAGTCTTACTGCTCTTGCCGCTTTGAAACAAGTCACATCCATTCTGCAAGCCAAATTTTCTCCTTCCGCTGATAAAACTGCTGTTGTATTTAACAACCCAAACTTCCACATGACATGAAGAAATAGACATGTTAGGAAAAATATTAAATCAGTCTTCAGACCCTCTGCTTTTAAGCCCTATGTCATGGATAGGTACCAAAACCTGTATTGTCTATCTCAGCTATTGTCCATGACTTCACTTTTCTCTTTACACAGATTCTCTTTACAATCTTCAACCAGACATCACCACCTGAAAATAACAGCTATAACCACGTGCACATTAAAAAGAAAATGAGCTTTCTCATAACCCATGGCCTCTACTACTAAAAACAGCACCCTACATAGCTTTGGAAGTGGTGCATACAAAAATCAAATTCAATGCTGGGCTGCAGTACATTGGGTTTGGAGAAGGATAAAACAAAATAGTAGAACATTTTCCTAAACTGGGAGGAGCTGTTGATTCTCTCAAAGGCAGAGAGAGCCTCCAGGAAGACCTAGACAAATTAAGGGCTGGACAATCACGAACCATGTGCAGTTTAACACAGTTTAGCAACTGGGATGGAGCAATTCTGGATGTACAGACAGACTGAGGAAAAAGCGACTGGAGAGCAGCACTGTGGAAAGGGACGTGGGGGTCCTGGAGGATGGTGAGTTGAATGTGAGTCAGGAGTGCCAAGCCTGAACCAGGGGGCATCAGGAACCTGGGCAAGGGAGGGAATTGACCCACTCTGTTCTGCACTGGGGCAACCTCACCTCGAGTCCTTCATGTTTTGGGCACCACAATACAAGAAGGATATAAAACTTTTGGAGAGCATCAAAAGGAGGGCTACAAAGTTGGTGAGGGGCCTAGAGGAGAGGAAGGGCCTAGAGCCACTCAAGGAGCAGCTGAGGTCACTTGGTTTGTTCAGTCTGGAGACTGATGGGAGACCTCAATCCAGTCTACAGCTTTCTCACAAGCGGAAGAGGAGAAAACTTACGCTGAGTTAGGGGAGGTTTTAAGTTGGATATTAGGAGAAGGTTTTCCACCCAGATGGTGGCTGGGCACTAGAACAGGCTCTCCAGGGGAAGTTCTCACAACACCAAGCCTGACAGAGTTCAAGAAGCGTTTGGACAACACACTCAGGCACATGGTGTGATTCTTGGGGAAGTCCTTGTGCAGGGTCAGAAACTGGACTTGATGACCCTTGTGGGTCTTATTCCAACTCAGCATAATCCATGATTTTATGAACATAAAATGTTGTGAACACGTTTACAAACAATGTGTTTACTGACTATAATCACCTAATGAAACAACCATAGTGTCTTCCCAAACTGTGGCTATCAAAAAACTCCTCCCATACACATCACAACATAATTTACTCTACAATTTGAGCTTCAGAGGACTCCTTGATATTCGCTCCCTACTGCCTGTCAAAGCCATGAGAATAATTGTGTCTTTTGTAACCATAAAATGAAGTATCAGTCACAGTAACAATTTACAGAACTGTGATCCTTCCTCTTTTTTTCATATATAAGCCAAGAAGCAGTTAACAACGATGACATTAAAACCTACCACACCAGGGTATTTGGGTTAACACCTTACTAATACAAACAGGGTAGCTCACACCTCTTGCAGCTCTTGCTCCAGTTTCTCTACTACCTCACTTAGACATCTCCACTTTTAGTTCATTCTGAGGTTTTCAACAGATCTGTAACAGCCAGAAACTGATGGGGAGCGGGGGCAGGGAGGCAAAAGATAGTGGATAACAAGGTAGCATATTTAGAGAGGTGTCAGTAAGCAGTGCCACTGCTCAGCAGATGAATCTCAGCATTGGTGTCACAAAGCACATACCCAAAGTATACCCTTAGCAGTCCTCCCACAGCTAACATACAACCACAGTATGGTCTGAGAAGGACAGATAACGTCATTAAATCCATAAATAGGGAAGCAGAATGCTGATAACTTCAGTGTTTGGTGCCATGCTTTTTGTTCTGCACGGAAATCACAACAGGTTGAATTGCTGGGATTAGCTCCAGTTGGTTAGAGCATGCTGCTAATAACACCAAGGTTGTGGATTTCATTCCATTACAGACCAATTACTTAAGAGTCAAACTCAATAATCCTTGTGGGTCCCTTACAAGTCAGAATATTCTGTGAATCTGTGAACTGGCTAATATAGTAACTAGGCTTTTTCCAAAGGACAACTTGTAAACGAAATTACGCTGTAGACAAATATCCATCACTTGAAATGCAGCGGTAAGATTTATAACATTTTCTTAATTGAGTAACAGATCAGCACTTAGAGGATACAATCAATAAACCCAGAAGTTTATGACTACTCTATGAACACCTTTTCTGCAAGGCCTGGAGAGCCAGGTCCAGGACCGGTTTCCATAAGAAATGAGAGCCTGGCCTTGGCCAGCATCCTTCAGCTTTTGGAGAAGCAGCCACAGGCTGCAGGGACCGAGGTGCACAGCCACAACCACCGCAGTTCACTACCATCTGCGGGAGACTCAACACCTTGCGTTAGCTGAAGGGACTGGCCTTTTAACACACCAAGCCGAGGGCACCGGCCTCGGAAACTTTGGGCACATGAGCGAACACTACATAGGTATAAAGGCCAGGGGCTTACATTCACTCCTGTGGACACGTGTCTACAACCACTCGGACAAGATCTCGGTAGCACGAAGCCACGGACCACATAACCTTGGTGCTTTGCCTTTACCTTTGTTACACAGCCAGAGAGGCTGCAGCGGGCGCCTGGCCGCCCCGGAGCTGCCTGCGCCCCGCGTCCTGCAGCTGGAGGTCACGCGGCGGCAGCAGGGAAGGAAGGAAGGGGGAGGTAGCGGCGGGAGCCCGCTGAGGGCGGCGGGGACGCCCCAGTCCGCCGGGAACCTGGCGGAAGAGGGGCCGCAGCCCCTCAGGGTGGCCCTACCCAGCACCCACCGGCGGTGCGCCGCAGCCCCGGCCACCGCCCTCTCCGGCGGGGGTGAGGGGCCCGCGGAAAGCGACGGGAGTTTCCCACAGGAAGCCTTGGCGAGGCGAGCGGGGGTGGGGGAGTATGTCTGGGGGCGCTCCGCCGCCTCGCCGTCCTCCCTTCTTCCCTCCCTCTTTCCCTCCCTCCCGCTCGCTCACCCGCCCGTCGGCCGCCCCTACCTGCGGCGCCGGGGG
>VZTZ01042130.1:64396-146276 GCA_013400955.1 Drymodes brunneopygia
GCTCCATCTGCGGCCCCACGCAGCGGCGGCAGCTGCGCACACCGAGGGCGGCCGCTTCCCCGGCGGCGCAGGCGCGGCGCGACACGACACGACACGGCACTGCCCGGCCGCTCTTCCCGCTCCTCCCCGCGCCGGGCGGAGACCGGGGGCGGGAGCGCGGAAGGCGCCGTGGGTGCGGGCGTGTGGGTACGGGGGCGGCCCTGAGGCATGGGCGCTGAGCCGCCCCCGCGGTGAGCGGGGCCGAGGGAGCGTGGGTGGGCTCATACCGTGGGAGTCACCGAGGAGTCACAAAATCACAGAATGGGTCAGATTGAAAGGGGATCACAGTGGGTCGCCTGGTTCAACCTATCTGCTCAAACAGGGTCATCCTACAGGATTGTGTCCAGATCGTTCTTGAGTATCTCTGGTGAGGGACACTCCGCACCCTCTCTGGGCAGCCCATTCCAGTGCGTGGTCACTCGCACAGCAAAGAAGTTCTTCCTCATGTTCAGGTGGAACGTCCTGTGCATCAGATTCTGCTCATTGCTTCTTATCCTATTGCTTGGCACCACCGAGCAGAGAGCCTGGCTCCATCCTCTTGGCACAACCCCTTTAGATATTTACATGCATTGATAAGGTCTCCTGTCAGTTGTCTCTTCTCAAGACTGAACAGGCCCAGCTCCCTCAGCCTTTCCTCATAAGAGAGCTGCTCCAGTCCCCCAGTCATCCTCATTGCCTTCACTGGATCCACTCCAGGGACTCCCATGTCTCTCTTGCACTGAGGAGCCTGGAGCATCCACTCCAGGGACTCCATGTCTCTCTTGCACTGAGGAGCCTGGAGCTGGGCTCCCAACAGGACTGGGTGCAGAGCACCGGGTTCCGGGGAGCCTCAGGGAAGCTTTTGTCTGTGTGTGTGTGTGCAGCCTCTGACAGCTACTGGTGTCACAGCCCTCCAGCCCTTGCGATGCCCGAGGCTTCCACAGCAAGGACTTGAAGTGGCAAATGAGAATTTCATTGATGGCTGTTTCTATCGATGAATTGGTTTCTGCCCATAAAAAGGGCTTCCCAGTCAGCAAGCAAGAGGTTCTCTCGCATGCCTCAATGTCTCTGGGACCACTTTCCTGTGAGAGCTGTGCATGGAGGAATCAGGAAATCTAGTATCCCACCTGCAGTTCTTATTTAGGAGTCTGCAATATATATATCTGACCAACCCTTAGTTATTTACTAGACACTGGTGCAAGGCTGACCACTTTGGGACACAAAACATGGAATGAAAAAAAAAAATTAAAAGTGATAAATTGCCAGAAATTGTCACACATTTAAAAACCCAAGAACATGATTCCCTAGAAATTAAGACAAATGAAAAGCAAAAAGACATATCTGAAACTAGGAACTTGTTTCAACAAATATAAGCCAAAATTTTCTGAAAGCCCACCCTCTTTTCCTATCTTTAACATTTTAGACTGACAAGTGATATGAAAAATCAGTAATTTTATGGAGTAGCCTCTTACACGAGGCTGCAAAAATTCTTTTGAATGTAGCATTTCCTCTGTTACCTGGCATTGTTACTTTCTGTTCAGTGGAAAGGTGAGTTTTAAATATTACATTCTCAGGGAAGTGAGAAGCCCAGGAGCCTTCCCCAAACACCAGACAGACCTTGCATGCCTCTGGAAGATAATAAGCAGTCTAGAAAATTCAGTAGGAGGAGTTTAGATAATGCCATGTTATTTATTATTTAAATGAATTTCCATCAAAGTTTTAAGTGCAGTTTTTTCCCCAGATTGACATTATTTTCCCCATGTGAAAATTTAGTCCTTTTATTCAGAAATACATTGTTTCAACTTGAGGCCACACTAAGAGCCAAGTTCTTCGTGTTGATACATTCACAGAAATTAGTAGAGCGTGATGTAGGCAAAATCTTCCACACGAATGCTTTTGGCCTTACTGATCTAGAGCATTTCTGCTTTATACCACTAAGTGCCTTTATGCTTTTCTTTTTTTAACCACGAGTTTGATCTCATTCCTTAGAGTAAAATGTGAAAGTACAATTGTTTTCTGTAACTTTAAACCATACCACGCCAGTTAATGTTTATAAACTGTTGTGAGAATTTTAATTTAATGGAGCTGTGCAAATGCAACATGTCAATTTATTTGTATTTGTTTCATTAAGGGACTTTGGCTATGCCACTTCTGCAATGAATATAAGAGTGTGTTAAAAAAAAAGTTCCCAGCCAATCTGCAAGGAGTTCTTATATAATCTGCAAAGAGAAAATACAAGAAAACACATGATACAAAGAGGAGCTTTCAGCATGAGAGCCAAAAAAGTGGAATGTTTGCTTTCAAAGTAAGTTGAGTTTTTTTAAAAAATGCATTATTTAAGTTAGTAAATTTTGCTGCTCTTAAACTCTTGGCTACTGGTGCTTATATATGCCCTGCAAAATTAGAACTCTGAAGATTTCTTTTACTGACGAAGAACTTTGAACTTACATGTCAGCTCTGTGTGTTGTGGTAATTTGCTCATTTTCAGACCAGAACTTTGCTGCTTCTTTCATGTAAACAGTACATGCAAAAGTAAATGTCCAATAGCTTCATAGCTTGGAAAAGTTGTCCTCTGCTGCTGCTTCTTCCAGTAGCAGGCCTGGGAAACAGAAGCAGGACTTTATGAGAGTTTTTTTCCAAGCCTGACAGACAAGAATCATGAACACTGAGAAGTGCAGAAGGGAGTAAGACACATCTTGAGGAAATGAGAACAAATACAAAGGAAAAAAAACCTGTAAGAACAAGTTTGTTCTGGAGATTTGAGGGTCAGAAACAGTTTTTGAGGGAGGGCATGTGCAGCTGTGAGTCTGATGAGAGTCTCATGCTATTTGGGGCTGGTAGAAATTATCAGAAATGAGAAAGTATCAGAGAAAGTGTTATCTTGACAGATAAACAAATGGGACTGGCATTTTGCAGAGCAGGAATGGCATAAGACAGTAAGGTAGAAACTGTCCACAAAGGGCTTTAAATTAAGATAAGTAGCTTGGGTCTGACTTGGGAGTCAGTGCAGTGATCCCAGAAAGTGGCACAATGGCAGACTCAATGACACAGGAAAATTATTTTCTTACAGCAGCTTGAATGAATAGAAGCAGAACAGTTTTCATCACCAGAAAACAGTAAGTTACTGTGTGAGAGGTGTGAAATGTTAAGTGCCATATCAAGAATTTTAGTAGCACAGATAAAAAAGCAGAACACTTTGTAAATACATGTTCTTGATGCTTGTATATGTAGTCTTGATGTTAGTAAGTTCATTGGCCTATAGAGAGAAAAGATATGTTTGCTTCCTTCATTAATGTGGAGGTGCCTATGAAAATGAACTCCATCCTGTAGGAGCATCCAAGGATATAAAGGGATGGTTTCCTTAAAAAAAGAAGAAAAAAAAGTGCAAAATGGGTCTTATACATGAGGTCTAACTTGTATCTTGTCCCAGGAGAGAGTTTTGAAATGACATCTGGAGTATGCAGTCTGTGTTTAGTCAGATCTTTTTTAATATGAATCTTGCACAACTTGGGTAGCCCTGTGAAGTTGTGCTGAAATGTGTGGGGCTTTTGCCATGCCATGCCATGCCACTTTGATACAAGTTCGTACGTATGCTTCGTTTAGCTGACACACTTATCCAGTAAATTGCTTAATTGGGACATCTCCTGGGGCACTGGTGTAAGACCAGCACTACTTAATACACACAACTGCTACTTAACAGGGCCCTAACAGAGTAGTGGCTACTGCTTAGTGCCCCTGGTTATTCAGTGCTGCTTATGTCATCTCTCTGCCACAGTTTCTTGGAACTTGTCTATGCAAAGAAAATATTCCCTGCAATTAACTCCCTGAGAGTAAAATACTGGGTGCACTAGTGGAAATAGACTGGTGATGGTGGGCATGATTTCTGCACTGATTGATACAGTGGGGAAGATACGGTAATTTCCCTTATAGTCTTGAAGGATGCTTGAGATAATGTTTTTCTTATAAAATTTAAAAACCCTATATGGTCAGAAGTAGTGTTGGGTTACAGTAATTTCTGTGTTTGTGAGATTCATATTGTCATTTGATTAGCTAATCGCCCATTTTCCAAAGTGTGAACATATTTTCACACTTCAACCAAGACGGTGTTAACAAAGAAACTATAGATAGCAATAGAGATTAATTATCTATCCCATGAGTCTCTACACCTTGTTCATACTAGATAAAAAGAGCCTATCTGTCTGCACACAGGTGTGATCTTTTTTTTAAACAATAACCTTGGTCAAATGAGTTCAAAGGCTTATTTTCAAATGGCACCTATTTGACATGTTTGTTCGCTGTTGACATTTTTGATCTTTTTTCAGGAAATATAGCTTCCAGTAAAGGGTTGTGATTCTTTGCTAAACTTGCCCATGTGAAATACATTCATTCATAGGTGTGAGATGTGGAGATGTGTGAGATGGGGGAGCTTTAAATGAGAATATTTAGAATCAAAGAAATGTTTGCTTCTTTTCTGGAGGGAATATACTTTTACTGAAGTCACTGCAAAGTTGTTGAGGGCCTTATTTGCAATTGCCATCTAAGATTTTCACTGACTTAAGACATGTCTTCCAGAACAAGGAAGAAAACAAAGGAGGAGTTTTAGTGTCTTCCTGTTATAAAAGCTGCAGCATTTTATATTTTTTCCTCCACAGAATTAAACCCATCCATATGTCTGTTTAAGGATAGGAGGTCTTTACAGCAGAATCTGTTACTGTAGGAAGAAGCATTAGGCATGCTGAACTATTTCTGCCCTGTCTTATGAACCTCTAATTCTGCCTGTTCTGGATATTAGCGGATACTTTTATGTTGCAGACTTCTGAACCTGCAGCCTGTCAAGACTCACGTAAGTGACATGAGACTTCCACAGTGTTTTCACAGTGCAGGCACTGGCGCTGCGTTGCTTTGGCCTCTCTCTTGCTGTCCAAGAACCACAACTGGCATGTTGCTGCATGGCAAGCTCTGTGGTGGCCGTGCCTGAGTCTTGTGGGCTCAAGTGTTACCACTTCACCAAGAGTGAAACCTGTCCCTTCATTGGCCTGGCCTTTCCACGCAAGTTTCAGGGCAGCTGGGACCACTTGGTCAGGGTGACTACCAAAACTTGCTGTCTCTAGCAAGATGTCACTGAAGTAGTATATAGGGAGCTGGCCATCTGCTCAAGTGGAAGAATTACATCAAATAATAAATCTTTTCCCAGTCACAACTAGATCTGATTAGCAAAGTGAAAAACAGTTCAGTTCCTTTTCTGAAGTCTGCACATAAGAGCACACTCTTTTCACTGGCTTTTGTTTCCTTAAAAAATCCTCTTTTATATCAACAGATTCAGATGTATCCCAAAATCATAAACTCTATAGCAGGTGTAGATCACTTGACTGTCATTAAGATTTTCAGGTATTATTAGTTCAGTAGTTTAAAAGGAAGGGAAGCTCTGCCACCAAAACAAAGCAGACTGTAAGCTTTCATCCTTTGATTTACCTTGCTTACAAGAACAATTACTTTTCCGGCTGTGGTCAGAATGCTTTTCTCTCTGAACACATTCACAACTATGGGGTGGCTCTCACTTGTATTGAAGGTTTTATTTAGAAACTTATTTCAGTCATTACTGGAGCTTTGGATTTTCATTTTCCCTCCTTGCAGCTCTGCATGCAGTCACAAGTTTTATTTCTATTTGAAATGGTCTTTGAAAAGCTACTTAGCCATTCTCTTGCTTTACCTTTTCCCATTTTTTATGTGCCACACAGAGAAGGGCTAGTCCTTGATGATAAATGTTAGGAAAGAAATGGTTCAGTGTTCAATGTGACTTCTAGGCCACAGTAACTACTGTGTGGTGCAGTCCTCTGGGTGTTTGAGCTGGCACAAGAGCCCCGTTGCTGTCTTTCCATCAGTACTAGCCTGGATATTTCCTGATCACTCCTAGGTATGATTTTAAGTTGTTTGGGATTTTTTGTGCCACAGCAAAGAACATCTCTATGGAGGCAAGCTCTGAAATTCTAAGGTGCTTTCCAATCCATTCTTTAATGCAGACGGAGGTTACAGCTCCACCCTTGGTGTCAGGAGTTGTGTTACAAGTACAGAAAAAGAAAGAGTAAGATTTTAATGACTGAAATGCACTACATAGCCAGTCCTGCTCGAGTGCTAGTCTTGTTTGTACATACTCATTTTGTTTAGTAAATCCCTGCTTAGAGACACAAATCCTCTTAAGTGCTGGTTGAGCCTCTTAAGATTCATTGTCTGTTTCTTTAGTTCTGGAACTGTTTGCTTCTCATAGGGCACACCACCCGGTAATGTAGGATCATAATTTTGCCTTGAGGTTCAACTGCAGTAGTTGCTTCTTTCATCTCTAAGCCACAAAGAATCTTAGAGATAGGGAAAAACCTTCACAAAGAACTTAAGTAGTTTGCCTGGCACTGTGGAGAAATGCTAGTAGTAGAGATCTGAAGATCAAGCTCCTCAATTTATAGTCCATTCAGATTACTTGAGATCATAAGATTACTCATAATTCAGGAAATTAAGTCTAAGTACAATCCATAGTTCTACATTTGGATTGTCATCACTGAAAATTATAAGATCTGAGTCATCGGGGCAGAAGAAAAAGGTGATGAAACAAAAGCTACTTATTAATGTATGTAGAGAATGATGCAGAAATGAAAGAGAAAATAATGTCATTGCTGAACGTGATCCTGATGCTATCTCAAAAAATCTTTCTGTCAGCAGGTGGCTTCTTTTTGCATGCACCAAGCTCTCAGTATTTAACTTACAGTAAATCCTCACACTTATTCAACCAGATTTACAGTAGGATAGTGTTACATAATTATCTATGATATTTGCATACCTACCTAGTTTACATTGTTGAGAAGTCTTTGGTTGATTGTCTTTTTCTCCATGAAATAAAAAGTACAATCTGAGATGTGGGGATTTTTTCCTTAAAATTTACATTTAAATATCTTTACTGCACCTGTTTCTAGTTCAAACTTATCACTTTAAGTCTCATAAACAGAATATGAGTAGAGGAAGATGCTTTTCTACCATGACAGATATGGTCAAAACATGTTTTTTTCGTAAAATCTTTCCCCTTCCCTTTAGTTTTTAGTTTTTGCACAAGAGTGATGCAACAATAATAACACTGAACACTTAGCTTCTTTATACTCACCAGTCTGGAAAATTCAATGTGACTTTAAGTTTAACACTACTCTGCTAAGGAACCTCAACTGACCAGCACTGATCCCGTGGTTTTAGTTACTGAGATACGGATGTTGTCAAGAGGAAGAATTGGCAGTCATAAAACTCCATAACCTGAAATTCAGTAAGGGGAAAAAAGTCTTATGTGCTTCTTTGTGTTCATCCATTGCTTGAAAATCAACTTCTTAATTCCTAGTGTCTTATCAATGTTGTGCAGTTAAGCATTTGCCCATTTGTGAGTACAGGAGACCTATTGGTGAAGGCAGTGAAATTACCATCTCCTATATTTTTGAGCTGAGAAATAATTTCTCATTGCAGCTGCAAACAAATATTATTTCTACCCTCATCTCCCTTTCTCATCTCTTTTCTATGTTACTGAGTGTGGTTTTATAGCTGCTGTACTTTCATCTATTGACGTTAATTTCAGTGTTAAGTGAGCGCTGAATGCAGGGAAAATCTGATTCGAAAACTCAGCTCTCGACATGTATTTCCCTGCAATCTGATTCTGATGTGACCCTAAATATCTACCTCACTGGAATATTTGCATCCCTCAGTAATACAGGCTTTGGGCAACTGCAGTTCTGATGACTGGTTGGTGGGGGTGCAGCAAGGGTTGGTCACTGCTGATGTGTCTAACCATAGTGTTGTCTGAAGAATCATGAGATACATTTTGGACTGATTCATGTGACTTGTAAAACACAGAATCCAGGTGAAAACTCAAGGGATTGATCCCAGTTGTGTTTAGGAGGCCATAAGAGCCTGACAACTTCTACTTTCAAATTCTTTGCTACCAAGCATTTGTTTAACAATCTCCTTTGCTTTACAACCAATGTTCAACCTTTACTCACAACTGAAAATTATATGAGAAGATGTATGTCTTCATATAGTGTAATGTAGTTGAAGTTTGATATAGTAATGGATACTCAATTGAAACTCGTGGCAAAATTAGTAAAACAAATATTTTATAATCTTGGAAGAGCTGGACAGTTCTGAAACTTCAGTGACAATGGTAACTAATTTAGTTAAAAACTGGATGTTGAATACAGATACTACGATTCAGGATTTCATAGTTCTCTCTTTGCTCTCCAATTAAATAAGTAGTTGAGGTGTATCCTGTATTTCTCAACTTTTCCTAATAAGATGCAATGTTGTATTATGGATTTACTATTTTTATTATTTACTATTTATTCAGCATTAGTCTGATCGTTGTGCGTCATGATTAACATCAGTATGAGGGATTTGAGTCTGTTTTTTCAGGCATTGTTTGCATATCTGTTCCAAAAATCTTGCAGTACAAAAAATTGAAATGTCCTAACAAGCAGAATTGAATAAGGGCAAAGAGAGCAAGAAGACATTATAAATGTCATATTTAGTATGAAGGTATCTACTGCATGTCTGTTACCATTATACATTGGTAATATATGTGAAATGTAGTAAAAGTTTCATATATACAGATATTTAATTCTCTTTCTGACTTATCCTACAGAGTTAGAAAGGAGCATGCATCAGACATGATTGAATGGGGATGTGTCAAAAGGAAGTGTAACTTCAATGTTTAGCTTTTTGTCATGTTTTTACATAATTGGGACTAAGTGTTAATAAGCTCAGAAAAGCAGGGATTTTTGGTCAGGTAATTTCAAATTCATTCTTTCTTGGAGCTGTTTGGGGGTTTTTTGCCCCACTTTTTATAACACCTTTTATTTAATTTCAGTGACTAATTCACATTTTAGAGAAAAGAATATTCAGTGCTCTAAACTTTCCGTAAGGTTCATAACAACTCTGGGATTTCCCAGAACTTCTACAACAAAATTATGGGAGAGGAAATTTGGTATTTTTGGTAAGTCAAAGGATTGAAAAATATAGAAAACGATCCTTTTAAAAATTAGCAATTGCATAAATAAACATAGAGAAATAGAAAGGCAGAGAAAACAATTAAAATGCCCATCCTCTCAATCTTTCTGTGCTTTATTTTGAATGGGTATTTGGAAATGTAACTGAATCCCTGCAGTGGATAAACCAACTTTTTTTTCATGAGCACTGTGTTCTATGACACAAACATGTAAATCTCCCTCCGTATTGTAATTTGTATTCAGTTAAGTACCAAAAAGTTGATTGCAGAGTGTGATGAATCAATTCCCATGCTGGGATAAGCTGTGGAAAGGGAAGTTGAAGTTTGAATTTCATGATTTTCTGATGTGGAGCAGCAGATTAGGAGTAACAGCAAAATTTTAACCCCTGAAATCTAAAGAAACACTGCATTTGGAATGTCAGAATAACTCTTTTTCATTTGGCTATCTATATGCTGTGCTGGCATCTATAGAAATGAAAGTTCTGTTTGTTCTGAGGGTCCTTTCTTGCTGCTTACAAAAGAAATTTTTAAGATGTGGAAATTTGAGTAGCTTGGTATTAATTTCCTCAGGGAGGAAATCCTACCAAAATGGAGACAGCCAAGTTGGATGCAGAAATCATAGCACCTTTAGAGAACTATAATATTTTTTTAAGTTTTGTTGAGTTATTGTTATTTCTTAACAAGTGCTTCTTCCACCTTCTTGTTATATTTCTTGATTTTTCATTCGAGAAATATATACTGTAAGTACAGTATCTTAGTGTTACATCTTCCATTGATATATCATGTATAGAAAAAACATTTTTTATTACTTTGCTCTCTATTACAGTATGACAGCTTGGCCTTTCACAATGCATAAGGATCACTTTTGGTCAATTTTAGCAGGAGAAGAAGCAGTATGTAGAAAACTTTACCTACCATCTCTGGCAAATGCTATTCTTGCTAGGGTTCCAATTTCAAACCCATTGGTATGCCATGGTTATACCATCCACTGTCTTTCAGTTCATTAATATAATTTAGTTTTCATCACAATTCATCTCCAAATTTATCATATTAATTGCCTTTCTTGCCATCCTTTGTTATCCATGAAAGTTTTGGGTTACTTTTTTATGTAAAAAGGTTTGGTTGATGAGTGACATCTGATCTTGTACCAGCATTGCCAGATGTGCAATATTAATCAGGTGTGCGGCTGAACTGCAGTTTCTGCAGATGTAGCTTTTACAGTCACTTCATATTCACTGCTTAGCCATTCACATGTTCATTTGCCATAGAAAGGAATCCAGACTGGAATGTCATTAAAAATACTCTATATGCATTGATGCTACCTTTTAAAAGTATTTAAATATATTTGTATTTTAACAAAAGGATGGTAGATATTAATAGGTAGATATTAATATTGATGATACATAAGTAGCGTTATAATTCAGTTCCTATATTGTTTGAATTGACTCAAAAGTTTGTTAGCTAAAAAATTAGGGAAAATTTTGAATTTAATATGTTTAATCTCTGTATGGTTTACACAAACAGGAATATAAGTTAATTTAAACAAAGTTAAAGCAGTTTGCTATACCATCAGGCTTCTAGAACAGTATGATGATGTTTAAGAATGTCTCTTCAGTTCTGGATTTCATTGTGGAACACAAAGCTACTCATGTGTGAGAGACATAGAATACAAGTCTAACCAGGACACCCAGCATTAGTGCAAAGTCCCTCTAGGGAGGTGTAACCAGTTGTGGTGGCAGTTTAAGCTCTATTCATGTTCTAATCCCATCTTCAACAAAGACTGAAGTATAAAAGATTATTCCAAAGAAACAATCTTTACCTAGTTTTGTGTAATTAAAATAAAATTTTGAACCCTTTAGCATTAAACTAAAATGACTTTGCAGGTGATAGTTAGGACATCTATCTATTGAATGCAATTTGCATTGAGTTCTGCCTTACCCAGCCCGTGTTCTACCTGAGCTAATGCTCAGCTAGGTCATGGCTACTGCACTAACAAAATTCTTTTGATATTGAGGCAATATACGGAACCCATTTGATTGACTTTCTATTCATCAAGCCTTGTTCTGCCTTGAACGTAAATAATTCAAAATGTCCACTTCAGCATTATTTTTCCCCCATAATTTCCTTCCATGGGTACAGCAAAGACCCCACAGTGTGCCACTATCTGCAAATTGTGAGTACCAAGCAGGTTACGGTGCTGCAGGCTTCCAGCCCAGGAGCTCTGGTTCTTTGGCAGGGTGGCATTCACTTCCCAGGGCCGAGGCCATAGAAGGCACCTTCGGGAGAGCTCCTGCTGTGGTGAACCAGCACTGGGAGGGTGGGAAGCAGCTGCAGGCAGAGCTGCTGGCCAGGCTGCCTGCTGGAGGGACGGGGTCAGGGCAACACAGAGCCAGGGTGGGGAAAAGCAGCAGAATCTCCACAGCGCAGCTCTTGCCAGGTTAGGGAATGTGTAACGGAGCAGCTGTTGGATATGCAGTGACAGCTACCACGACCACCATGGCTTTGCTGGCTGACAGCATGTCTCCCAAAGGGGGGTAAAGCATGGGCTACTCTAATCAGATGTTCATTCGGAGAAAAATGAACTTTCTGTCATTCAAGTCCTTGCGGGTACTGCAAAGAGAACAAAAGAATACAGTCATTAAAAAAAAAGTCACTGGCTACTGACCTGCCTGTCAATAAGCATTAAAGAAATGTGATGCTACTGCTGAGAAACTACCAAATTTGTTTTAAAGAGCAATGCTAATATCAAATACAAAGTCAGAATTGGTGTTGATCTGTAACAATCATGTTGGAAATCAAGAGATACTTTTGGTTTTGTTGTAAGGGGAAAATCCTCCACAACAGATACTTGCATTAGCAAAGGAGAAAATCTGCAACTGAATTAGGGAGAGAATAGAGGAGGGGAAAAGGTAATTTTTCATTCCACTCTGTTTGGATATCCTTGCAGCTCACAACAGCAATTAGGCTTTTGAAATTGGCAATAAACCCTGGGAAAGGATGAGCATATTGTCAGAATAGTTTTTTTTAAAGAGGTGCATTCACTCTGACTCAGGGAGGAGCTGGAGTCTGCAGTGAAGGGAGAGCAGCAAGCACTAGCATACTTAAAACACTTAGCAGTTAGAGTCTTGGCTACTTTCCTGGTATAGGAGCCATTTTTCTAGGAAGGATCTTCTTCTAGGAAGAAGAAGAAGAAGAAGAAGAAGAAGAAATGACCACACCAGTTCTGTTTCTGCATAATTAAATTCATAACTTGTTTCAGAAAAGAAAAAGAGCTTTGAGGTCTCACTTCAGCTTTTACTGTGTTTTATGTACATCAGAAATACCCTCCTAGATTTTCACACACTTCTAGTCAGAAGACTACTGTAAGTACTGTGTTGTTCTGGCTAGGTGGTTTTGCCATAACCTCTTCTTAACACCTTTTCATTCAGTTTCTCTCTCCTCTGTCATTTACTCCAGTCCACTTCTGACTTCTGCAGTATGAAAAAACCCAACTAGTTGTGTATATAAGTCTGAATCATACTTGTTTAAAACAAGTGTTTTTTTCACTTCTGTCCATTTTGTCGTCATGTTTGGGGCTTCTGCATTTTTCTCATATATTGGTATCTAGCTTGAAGGACATATAGACATTAGGGCCTTTGGGAGAGATTTCTCCTGCTTTTCATTTGAAAGCAGGTCACTGCTCTTATTGATTTCTGGACTACCAGATACTGTATGTGTCAATGTCAAGTTTTAGGTCTCCTCTTGTGTTGGCACTGGTGATGAAGAATTCAGTATTTGGGTTTCACGAGGGCACACCTAGGTCATTTTACCATTAAAATTACCAGATGACCAGAAATATTCTCTTGTTTTCAACCAACAAATCTCCAGATTGTTGAAATACATTCAGAAAGGTGATTTGTATAATTGCTTTGTGTGCCGGTGGTTTTTTTCCTTTTGTATTTCCAGGAAAAACTTAACAAAGGACTTCTTTTTATTCTCTTACTATTTCATAGTAGACTCATTCCTGGAATATTAATATTGGTGTTATCCATTTTGTAGAAAAAAATAATTGAGACTGAGAGAGAGTGAGTTATGATGTAATTGCGTAATTCATTACGAACGATGACAAAAGTGTCTAAGGGAAATATGTGCAACTGTTAAGGTGTGTAGGAATTAAATGCTATTTAAGATTTGTATAATCTGTCTGAAATACAGAAAACTTTAAAGATATTGCTAAGTGTTTAGCTAGGGATTTATCATTTTATCACCAGCCCTTCTTGTAAATGTTAAAAGTAATTTTGACCCACATTTGAAAGGAAAGTTCTTGTATTTTTCATATTAAAATGTTAAAATGTTTGTTATTTTAATATTACCTGGAAAATTTTTTGATAAAGCTTATAAAACTAAATGCTATTTTGGCTGGGAAAATTATCTTCTCCTTTTCAAGCAGCACAGAATATTTTGCATCATCCATAAGTGCAGACCAACAGCAGTCTCTTTGAGGAGAGATTCTCAGAAGATTCGGATCCTTTGAACATGCTCAAATCTAGAATATAGAAATACAAACCACAGAATAATTTGGATGTGTTTATTAATGGCAACTGTTGTTTTTCGTTTCCCCTCCTCAGTTTCTCTGTCTGGAGACTGCAGCAGAAACCACGTGGCCAGACAGGTGCCTTTCAAATAAATTGTTAAATTAACCTCCTGTTCTTGAAAACAGATGCAGAACTAAGAACACCCTAAGCAACCCCAAGTGTTTCCAAATGTGCACACAATTTTGGTGGGATAGACCTGTACTATTTCTTCTAAGTATAAGTTTGTATACTGCAAAGCGAAAAGTAAACCTAGTACTTGTATTTATAAATCTTAAAAAAAGACCTAGGAAATGGTCATTCAGCTGTCAAGGTTGAATGAAGTTAATTTGTGAGGTGCAGTGTGTTGAACTTCTAGTCTGAAGTTCATGCAGAAGAGAAACTACTTCAACAATTCCATTCAGGTATGGAGATAGAAATGGACACATCTTTTTTACTTTCTGAGCTTGGCTTTCACTTGGCTGGTTTTGTACTTTAGGAGCAAACTCGTGCCTTATCAGTTTACCTTAGCCTGGAGTTCCCTTTCTCCAGTAGAAATGGGATAAAGTTACCATTCAGGTGCTCCATAAGCCATCTTTATGTGATTGGATTGATTCTTCCATTGTGTTAAGACACCTTTCTGGGCTGCTGGGGAAGGAGCTTTGACAGCATCATTGCTTTAGAAAGTCCAACAGCAGGGTAAACTCTGCCTACCTTTAGCAGCTGTCTTTATGTTCTTTCATTCCCTCTTACACAGACTTTATTTGCCTCCTGCCTGTGTCCCACAGTACCCAGTGGTCTGCTCTTCATTTTTCCCCCCAGTGTGTCCTCCTCCTGTGCTTCATAGGTTCTCTAAACCCAGCAGGAGTATTTGTTCTAACTGCTATGTCAGCCCACCAAACAAATGTGCAATATGAAGTTACAGAATAGAGAGAAGGGATTTTAGGACTTTCTGTTTCCCTGAGAGGGGAGCTGGTAACACGCGATGCTTTAGGAAAACATTCCAGGAGACAGTGGACTGGCCTGAGGAATAAGGGACTCTCAAGCTAAGTACTCCCATAAAGGTTCTGGTTTTTGCTTTCAAGCCTCTTAATGTAAATAGGAACATGCTTGGTGGTGTTGGTAAGCAGAGTGAACATTTCATGCACTCTAGTGAGTTTGTGGCTGTCACCATAAATGCATGGATAATGTTCTCTCATTTAACCATTTTTTGGTGGTAGTTTCAGTTTGACTCATTATTGCTCTCAAAAAAACAGTAATGGAAACCTTTACACTTGTGAGAGGTGTTATGTAATCTCATCAGTCATTTGGTGTTTGCAATGTATACTATAACTTTATTTTTTAATAATTTGAATACTTTATAGATACATTACCAAAAGTTTCATATCAAATTTTAATTATAAATCATTACAAAAAGCCAGTAAGTCGCATGAAGCTGGCTGGAAAAGCTTATGGAAAAAGCTTCTGGCAAGAGGATGGCTTAGGACATATTTTATGGGCTTGTCCAGGGGTAGCATGTTTTTGGAAAAAAGATAATTAAAGTCATTAGGAAAACTGAAAGACCGGCAATTTGTTTTGAGTAGCAACAGAGAAAAAAAATCCATATGTAATGAAGGGTGATTCAATTTTGCTAAGTTTTCCTTTTAATTGTATGAAACATTTTGAGACTGTATTGCCTTGAGATAAAAATGGAGACTGAGAGATTTTTCTTTGATGCAAGAGGAGAGAGGCAGAGACAGAGGAAGAAAAGAATAGTGAAGACTTTGGCAGAGAAAATTTGGCGTCATAAAATCAGTAATATATGAACCTTCTTGTCTGAAAAAGCACACAATATTTTCATATATTTACCATTTCAAATGTTTGCATTTGAATGAGACTGACTTTTTATATTTATCTTTTTATGTCTGGTCTTATTTTTTGACATTAAGTATTTTTGTTGTATATACTAACTGAACTTTGGAAAGTATACCTCAAATACAGTGACAATGGTGGTTCTGTGAGGCTTGCTGAGATTACCAAAGTTTGTGTCCTTTGGATGAGATCATTTCACGTCTCATTTTTTTGAATATTTGCCTGTTTTCCTAAAACACTAAATAGCCTGTGTCAAATTCTGGTCTTCAGGGCAACAATGGTGCCCTGCTTTGGGAGCACTGATTAGTTGTGCAACAGGGACCAGAATTAATTAATTGTCCTGTGTTTGTGTGCTGTTGTCTGTTGCTGTTGCTTCATATTCTCCATTACTTTTTTGGCAGCACATTAAGAGGAAGTTTTATTTGGTGGCTCATTTAAAATAACAGTGTACTTGAGTTTGTTGAGGAAATAACTACTCTTCAAATTTGAAGATCCTGAGTGCCCCAAGATGAGTTCCCCAACAGTTGGTTGCCTTACTCACTAATGCCCAGTGGAAGAAGAATCTGTGCTACAGATAGTTGCCACACCAGAAATAATTCAAAACTGGAAGAAAGAGAAAAATAAAAAATAACTGAAGCTCCAGACAAATTGGCAGACTGGTTTGTGTAAATAAAATGGCCAGCTAATTTTATTCCCTAGTGAATCCAGTCCAAATGGACCAGACGGGTTGAGTGCATAATAGAACACGTGAACCACAGTTTGAAAATCTCTGGGAATACTGAGCTGTCTTGTGCCACCCCTGATGGAGCTGAAATTGTAGTGAACAGAATGCTGGAACCATGTTGTATTATCAGAGGACGTGGAACCACTTATTTGAACTAAACACTTAGTGCTGTCATGCTGGTGTGACAGAAAATGGCACTAAAGCACAGCTGAGTGGCTATTTTTGTCTGGATAAATACTCCAGTTTGTCAAGCTCTGTCTTCAGGTCTGCTAAAGCACAAAGGTAGAGTTCAAAATTAGACATTAACAACTTTATATTATGTTAGCTCAGGAAGAAGGATCACCTCATTCCTTTTCTTTTCTGTGTACAATTCCAAATGTTTAGTAAATTAAAGAAGTGGGTCTCAGGTGATTCAAAGAGGATGCTTAAGCCTATGTTTCATTTTGTATTTCTACAAAAGTTAATTTTGTGTAAATGAACCTCTTTCCTTTTTTCAGTTCATCAGTTTTTGTCATTGCTGGTAATGGATGTAGTCTCCAGTTTAAAAAGCACCCCTTGTAAGAGATGGGCTTCACTAAATAAGTGTGCCTGTAGCTCCCACTTATACAATTATCCATACTGTGCTGGAGTACTTCAGATATTTGTTTTTGTGTCCAGAAACTAACAGCAAAATATTAAAAAGTTAGAGATTTCAGATATAAAGATTAGAGTCTTTCTGACTGAGCAACCAGGCTTGGGAGTTCAGAATTTCCATAATTGAACTAAAAGTCTAAATTTAGTACTCACTTAATAATTCGGGGCGGGGGAGAATTTTTATCATTAAACTTGGCTAAAGTTGGGGGTCGGGTAGATCAAGGGGAAATCATAAATTTAGGGCTCATGATTTCTCTGAAGCATTTTCTGCAAATGTGGACCATTATCTCAAGACATGTTCATGGCACTTTCCAGCTGGGGAATGCTCTGTGGCAAACAGGATCAGTGTGAGGCTGATGTCTCCTGTTGGGGTGGAGAACCAATAAAGATCAGAGAGAGGGTAAAGAAGTATTTCAGGCGTATCCCAAGGCACTCCAGGGACAGAGCTGTCAGGGTACAAAACCTCAGAGGAACCTCAGTATATGAGGTATGGAAGGACTATGCTGCCATGCAGGAAATCTCCTGGCTTTCTGTCAGGATTGCTCAAGTGGAAATTTTTTATTTGATCAATAAACAGAACTGTGATTTTATATTGAGTTAGTACATAGAATTTAGAGAAGGGGCTCAATAATACTGTCTTGAGTATAACTAATGGGTGTTCTTGCTAGGCTTGTGAATGAATACTGCTGATGTTGCCTTGAAGTCAGGAGTGCTATGCCCTGAGAGAGCAATGGGGAAAGGTGAAAACAATGTTTTGCCTCTGTGGTCCTCTAAAGGCAAACTTTCACTACCCTCTTCCTGCAAATTAAGAGAAAATTGTTTGGTCAGTGTGTGTTTAGAGGACAAGAGAAGAACAGAGGAAGTAGGTTCTTCAAGGAATGAAGAAGAGCAATAAATGACTTCTAAGTTCAGCAGGCTATCACACAGCTTTTGAGATAAGAGAGCTGCTGCCAGTTGGTTTGGTCAGTGAAGAGTCGTTCTCTCTTCCTCTTTGATTTCTTTCTTTTCATCTGTATTTTTCTTTCCTGAAATTGATCTGTATCATGTAAATAGTGGTATCCAAGATACCAAAGTTAAGAATTGAATATTGCTTTAAAAATGCAACTTATGCAAAACCTTTTAGCCTTACAAGTTTATGATTTTTTATAATGCATTTTAAACTCTTCATAATACTCATACTGATTCACAAGTGTTGTTTCTGAATTTTCAGGTCAAAGCATGTTAAGAAGCAGACTATAGTCTAAAAACTTTTGTTTTGGTGTGAGGCACACATTTGTACAGCCAGATTGTGCATGAATATCTGTGGGGAAATTCTGAGGCTAGAAATGAAAGCAACACAAATGAAAATGAGCAGCATGGTCCAATTTTTAACAAGCAAGATAACAGATTCAGTATCAACTACTTTTCCAATCAAAATGTTTTGGGTTTTTTTGGTTTTTTGCTGTGTAATTCTGTAGCTTAATTGGTAACTTTTGTCTTCTGTTTGAACTGTGGTCTTATTTGCTCAGCCACAGTAGTCAGAATGATTCTGTCAAAGTATGTATATAAATACATTAAAGTAGTGGAATAGGTGTATAGTCTGTAATAAGTTCATTGCCTGGGCAAATCAAGACACTTTGGCAACACTGGTGGAAGCAGTAGTGGATCTGCAAGAAGGTTTAACTGTTGAGAATATCTGATTTTACTCCTATCTCAAATCTGTAGTTTTTCGCTTTTCTGCCTTGTATTTAAGTACAATAATCTTTCTTTAGTCTTTAACATACATCCAATTTAATGTGAAAGTTATTTATATTATAGTCATAGCAGAAATTGCATTGTGCTGTGTGCATTGATCTGGTCACAGTGTGAATGTGCCTTTAGCTTGGAGATATAGGAAGTCATACAGTTTGAAATTCTTCATGGTTTAAATCTGCTTTGAGTCTAACTAAGTTTTTTTAAAAGCAGCAAAACAAATAAAATCAATCTGTTTTCTGGCAAAAGAAAACAAAAACAAACAAGCAAACGAAACACTGAAACACAAACAAACAAACCGAAAATAAAAATAACAACTAAAATAACAATGAACCCCAACCAATACAACCAAACAGAAAAAGAAACCCTCCCCCAGAATCCCGCAGAAAAAGTTGGTTTTTTCAATGTGCATTTGTTTGCTCGACAATTGCTTTGCTGAGAAATTCTGTTGCTTTGATGTTTTCAAGCAGTTCTTTGCAATTTTCAGAGATTTTTCTGTGTACAAATCTGTTCAAGTTTGATGGCCTTTTAGCTGGTGTATGTGTGCTATAATCAAATATGTCTTGCTCTTTCACTTTTTCTATTTCAAGATTCAGAAAAATACTGAAATAAACAACAGTCTTTCTGCTGGTAGGATATATCCCCCCCCAACTGTGCACACAGCTCCCCTTGGTGCATGTCAGAAAACAAAATGCAATTATTTGAGTGTTGTGGTTTGAAAAGTAAGTTAGTGAGACGCTCAAAGTCAGAACTACAATTTAATAGGAAANTGAGCAAATCAGAGTACAAGACCCTGATCAATTTAATTTTGACTCATTCTTATGGTCAGGTCAAAAGGGAGTTGTCTGAGACTATAGCCTGTGCAAACCTAAAGAGGCAGACAGAAAAACACTGTTTTCATTATGAATTTTTTGTCCTGCCCTGTAGTTTTAGTATCTACATAATCCCATTCTTTTTCATTAATTCTGGTAAAGCAGGCACTTAATTATTTTTAAGGAGAACCAACTGATAATATTTTGAGACAATTAACCTGTAAATATTGAAGTCTTTGTTTTCCCCTTTGAACAAGAAACAGACTCCTGTGCTACTGAGCTGCATGTTGTAGCTAGTGACACTGACAGAAACTGTGTCAGGATTGCTGTACATTCCTCAGGACAAACCCAGAGCAAGTGTAAATTTCGTTATGTGTTGCGCTCTGTACACAGTTTTACATAGCTTTTCCACGGGCTAGACAGACATTTCCAAATGAATTTGTTGAGATTGTTCACTCTTGAATTACATGATGCCAACCTAGAAAATTGACAGGAAGCAATTATTCAGATTCTTTTAAATTTTTAATTTTTAAAGCACATTGTTATGTATTTCTCTACTAGGTAGGGTAAAGCATCTTCCTGGCAATACTGGAATGCCCTGAGGATCCCCAAAAGCCTTTTAAAGAATATTTTATTTACTGTGAGGAGGACTTGAGATAACCCTTTTAGGTGCCTGCAAGATTTGTAAAGTCTGGTGAGAACAGATTGGCAGTGGATGTCTTCCACTCAGACTGTACTGCGAAAGGTTTGCTGTGTATGGTTTCAGGCTACTGGCAGTACTTGGGGCATTAAGAGTGCCATTGCAGCATTAGTGTTGCTGATATGGGAGCTCATATGCATGGCTGAGGCCAAGTCCTGTAGGGGCTGATCCACCCAAAACTCAGAAGTAGGTTTCTTTCTTGCTTTCTTTCTTTCTTTCCTGCTGCTCTGTGGTCCCTCTGAGTAATTTTACACACTAAATCTAAAGAAAAAGAGGTGCTGGACAAAGCACAAAGAATTTGGTTTTGACTTTTTGAACTCGTGGCAAAGCACTTCTTGTTTATTTGTAAAAAAAAGTAAATTTGCTTTCATTTTTGATCAAAACCAGATTTTCTTACCAGTGCTCAACCCTTGGTGACACGTAGATCTGTGTGGCAAAAGATCTGAGTTGGCACAAGAAACAAGATTTAGTCTGGGCATATATATCATTGAAAATTGAAACGTTTTTAAGTTTAAGAGGAGTGAGCTCTGGAGCAACCTCTTTAAAATAGCAATGGAGAGAGCAAACGGGGTTGATTTAAAGGGGACATTTCATCAGTTCATGAACAGGATTAGGGGGCTCAGCTGCCTTTAGCAGCGGGAATCTGACGTCAGTCACAAGTAGCATAGAAAGACCCTTTTGAGATCTGTGTTTTACCAGTCATTATAGTTCTGATTGTGCCTCATCTGTTTTCTTCCAAATCTTCTGCTTTGGGATACCATTTTAACTGAGCTGACAACATGCTAGACTCACAACATTTGTGATCTGTATATAAATGCATTTTCACAAAGGAACAAGTTCTGCGCAGAAGGATTGGAGCAATTCTACAGTCCTCAGGTCTGAAAGCACAGAGCAGATTTCTTTCTCTGCTGAGTATGAAAATCCATAATCAAGGGGGTAGGCTGGTCTGTAAGAGTATTTGGCCATAAAACAAAAAATAGTCATTCTGTATAAATGGCATTCAGAACCATCTGATGCTTCTGCTTCCAGTATGTGAAGGAAGATTTTTATGAAAAATAGGGGGTTTAAGTAACATCTCTCTTTTGTGAATAACGAAGTCAAAAGTTGTGAATGTGCTTAATTGAAGTATTGATTCATTCAGTTAGTCACAGGATGATAGAAAAGTTGTTTGGAAGGAACCTGTGGAGGTCACCTACTCCACCCTCTTGCTCAAAGTGGGATGCATTTGACAAGTGTCTGACATTTTCCTGCATGACATCCTTGTCACTAAACTGGAGAGACATGGATTTGATGGATGGACCATGCAGTGGATACAGAATTAGTGGGATCATTGTATTTGAAGTGTTATGGTCAATGGCTTGATGTGGAGCCCAGCAATAAGTGGTGTCCCTCAGAGGTCTGTACTGGGACCAGCACTGCCTAACATCTTTTGGCAACATTGTCAGTGGCACTGAGCGCACTCTCAGCAAGTTTGCCCACAACACCAAGCTGGTGTCAGGTCAACATAATGGAGGGTAGGAATGCCTCCAGAGGGACTTTGACAGGCTGGAGAGGTGGACCCATGCAAACCTCATGAAGTTCAACAAAGCCAGGTGTAAGGGCCTGCACCTTGGTCAGGGCAATCCTGAGCACAAATACAGACTGGCCAAAGAATAGACTGAGAGTGTAGGAACAAGTTTAAATTGAGAAAACTGGCTCTCAGGCTTTTCATTTCTGTTTGGTTTCTTTAAAACATAGGGAGGAATAATTTCCTGCATGAAATATTCACTTAAAATACCTACTGCTAGAAAAAGTAAATTACCAGTAATAGGTAGGTAAGTTTCCTACAAATGAAATGGAAAAAAATACTTTGTATTTGAGATATTTAATCTATGCAACATCTTGCTAAATGAAATTTAATTGTACAATGGAACTGAAAAGATTTTGAAAAGATTTGTTGCTTCCAATTATGCTTATTCTAGCAGGATGCAGTTAAAATAACTTCATTCATTCTACATTCTTCTCAGTACATTAGGTTGGGATTATTAAGGAAAGAAGGAAATATAAATCCCTTCCTTAGCCTGAGCAAGAGTCAGTTTCTAATTTTCCCACAGATGTTTCTGTGCCAAACTGCATGCAGGTGAAGCACCACAGGTGTTTGCACATTTATAGATTTTGCAAAGTCTATGATGCTCGTCTGCATTTCCTCTGCATATTGGGGCCATAGCTGGGTTCAGCTAGAGGATCAATTAAAGATATCAGCTTGTAACTTAAAATATAAAAGGAAACATACAAAATATGAAATCAAAAGTGAGTAAACGTCCCTTTCCAAAAGAAAATAAGTCCTTTATCTGTTAAAATATAGTATATCTGAGTATCTTAAACATACTAACAGAAACAGATATAATTCTTTAAACAATGCAGGCCACAAACTAAATTTAATAGTTCTGTTGTGAGCATGGATTGCATGATGCATTTGCATATGTGAGATAATTTTCTAAATGAGCAGAGATCACAGGAAAATATCTGAGTAGGTACAGAGATAAAATGAGAGATTTAACCACCGCAGACTCAGGTTTTAGCATCAGCAAACTGATGAATTGTCCCCCATTTTGCAAGTGTGAACCTACACATCTTGGTATACAGAATGTTGGTAGATTGGTTGGGTTCATGATATGCAAAATGAGGAAGAGTGATCCTATTTAAATAACGAACGTCTGAACTTTCTGTCCAAAATTCAGACCTTATTTATTAAGGTTCAATAGTGTACAGTGATCACTCTGAAATGATACATACTGCTTTATTTTCGCTAGGCTTCTTTCTAGAACTAAATAGAATGAGTGGCAAAAATGGTGGTTGTTCTGACATAAGCAGCAGAACAAATGGCAACCATCTTACTGGAATGCCTCTTTCCATTCAGCTTTGCAAATTCAAAAAGAACTTGCAGTGTGAGTAAAATTCACAGAGGTAGAAATATTTAACTGAACTGGGTACCCCTCAAAATTAGTTTAACTTGGATAATCCTAAAATTATTAAAAGTTATACATATAAACAAAAATTAAAATACCAAGGCTTTGCATGTATGTTGCTTCTTTTATAGTAAGTACTAGATAATCTTATAATATCTGTGGAATCTACTGTTAACTTGGGTGAATGTATTTTAGGCTCAACATAAAATCAAGATGGTCAACACGACACAAGTTTAGTCTTCTTCAAGTACATAAAAGCTAACTTATTGGTAGCAGTCAAAAAAAATTTTATGTACTAATTCATAGTGATATGAATAATAAATATATTTACATAATTCACAGTTGTTTTTTTTAAAAAGGCTAATGATTTCACAGATGTAGATTTCCAACAGTAAAATATCTTCTATACATCTTGTTAATGGAAGTGCTTGAAAGTACTTTTAGAGGAGATTTCTTCTTTTTAAAAATTCAAATATGCCTTTTGTTCCAAGTGGTAAATGTTCATTCATTTAGTTATCTGGTCTAGCAAGAACTGCATACCAAGAAGAAAAATATATAGAAAAATGTGAACAAAATGTAGGAAGTCAGAAACTGATATTCACAGTACAAATGTTTTTTGACTTTTTAAGAAAAGTTTGAAAAAGTTAGAATAAAATCCATTCACTTTATTAGTAAAGGGACCCTTTTTTTGTTTTTCTTGGCTCTTCTGAACCATTCACTAGTGATTTTCGAATCACTACTAATTCAGACTTATGTATTTCCACCAGTGTTGTGCATGATGAAATGCCTTCTAGACTTTAAAGATTTGTCTGGACTGCCAATATGTATTGGGTATTTTTTTCAGTTTGAAAGCAAATTAGCAAAGAAATTTATCTCCCTGATTATTTGACTGAAGTCTGACACCAGCTTCAGCTATGATATGAACAGTTCTAGATTTTATTCTACATTAATTCATATTCAGGTTCCATGTTAGTTCCAATATATTATTTCACTGCTTATTTTTCAAAGATTCATACACCTGCCAATTAATATAATAAACATATTCTTCCTTATTCACACACTTGTATATTAACATTATCAATATATTCCTTCTCAGCAGATGATGGCAAACGTCTCTTTCCTTTTCAAATTACGATCTGCAAAAGGTTTTTTTAATTATAACTTTTAAATAAGCTCTTGGTAATAACAATAATCAGCTGAATAAAACATTCCTGTTCTTTAGCTTCAAAATTGTCTCTCAGCTGGCTTCCATGTACTGTATGAGTCAGATTTAAAAAAAAAAATGATGTGCAAGTTCTTTGACTCAGGCTATACAGCATATGATTGAAGTAAAGAACATCATCTGCTTTGTTCACCAGGGAGTTTTATTATTATTATTTCTCTCTGGTCTTCTACTTTTCTGCTCCTCAAATAAGGCTAATTACAAAGGAAAAAAAGTTGAAACTGGTAGAGAGAGATCCTTTAAAGCCATTCCTTTTGCAGAATGGAACAAAAGAAAGTACCAAGGGCATGGATGGGCCTTGAAAAAAAAGAAAAGAGAAAAACCATCTAATGAGGATGCTGAGATAAGTGCTTGTGAAGAAAACTGGCAAAAAAGGGCTTTTAGTCTAAAATCCATAAATAAGTGGGCATTAGATGGGTACTAGAACATTTTTAACAAGAGAGGCCACCAAACTGTATCATCCTATGCAAGAGCTACTACCCTAAAACTCTTCTTCTTAACAAGATAAGGGTTTCTCTCTTTGAAATATTAATTTGAAAAAGATATACTTGAAAATTAAAGAGTATTATTCATGTCTGTGAATCCATTATAGGGGAAGACACCATCAAAGCTGCTTTAGATATAATTATGAATGCTGTAGATTTTCTAAAGGTCAAAGATCCTAAACAGTATGAAGAAATTGTTCACAGCATATCATGGTTCAGACAGGGTTTGACCTCCAGTCTCTCTTTGGGTCTTCTAGTCTGTGCTAAAGAAGAAGCGTCAACTACAGAAGAGTTTAAGAATCAAATCATTTGCCCATCCTCCAAACCTATTTCTTAATACTCCCGGGTAATTGGGCACTCAGACGTGCTTGATATCCATAGATGTGCAGGTCAGGTGTTTGAGGCTCGGTCTAATTACCAGAGAATGACTGCCAGCTAAGCATTGTCCATTTCAGCTCTCACTGCTGCTCTTGTAACACATAAAGGAGAAAAACAAATCTGAAAGGGAGAGAAGATAAAAGGACAGAGAAAAATAAACTACAGGACCTGATCCAAAGACTGTAGAAGTTAATGGAAAGTCCCATTAGCTTCAGTGAGGTTTAGATTCATCTCGGTTTTTAACAAGACTGGCAGTTCTTTATCCCATCATGCATTAGATCTCCTTTCACCCATGTGTACCAGAAAGTTTGTATTTAGTACCAGTGATCTGATTTTGAACATACTCTGACAAACTAAGGAAATCAATTGGGAAATTATTTGATTTAACTTTCGGTTTTTTCAGAAGTTTCTCTTAATATGAAATTTTAAGGGCTTTGAGAAAAGGTTGCAGTACAACAACAGTAGTCCCCAAAATATTATAATGATAATAATTATGATGATGATGATAATAATGAAGATGATGATAATAATAATAATAATAACAATAATAATAATAATAATAATAATAACTACTTGTAAATCCCATGGCTAAAAATCTGATGTTCACAATTTCTTTGGTGTTTTTTGATTGTGAGTTTAAAAAGTAATAAAATATTTAGTGCAGATTTATTAACTGTTTCTTAAACATGCGGTACACTATACTGTTTCTTTCTTACTCACTTTTTGTCACACTTCTGGCACATGTTCTGTGCCACAGATGGACCAAGAAAATACACATGTATCTAGTGATCAGGTGTTTGAACTTGATTGCCAGCTAGCAGCTTTTGGTGTGAGAGAGGATTCACCCACAGTTGTCCTACACATGGGAGAGTAATTTTTTGGCACTAACTTTTCACAGCAGGTTACCTGTGTGGCTGGTAGCCATTGGCCATTTTATGTCACTTGCTGCAGCATTTCCTAGATTCTGCATGAATGATGAACAAATACAGCAGGATGCTTCCGAATGGTTCAGTAGATGTCCTGCAATAATTCCGTTTTATTTGTTATGATTTGCAATTTAACTTACTGAGTAGTGAAGCTGAACTAATATGTTGGGTGGTTTTTTTTATATCAGTGATTTTCTTTTTTGGTCAGGGATATTCATGAACCATCACTCATAAAACTGATGTTTTACAAGTTTTTGATAGTCTAGATATTATGATAATATCTTCTGCATAAAGATTAATAAACCAGCTAAAGCTGCAGACAAGATGGTAAAAGGTTTTTTTGTGCTAGATTCAAACTAGAGAGATAATAATGTTGTTTACTTGTGAGACAGTCTTTTATTTTGTTTTGCAAGGCACACTCAGTATCAGTGAAGCATCAGACATAATTCCATAATTAAACTCTGTTGATGCTTGCTTTAAAAGCAAAATTATAACCCTTCTGTTTCACACATTATAGATTGAGTTCAGTCTCTGAATAACACTGTAACTCTTCAGAGGACACTTGAATTTTCTTTATCACATTTTAAGAAAAAATAATTACTGATTGTAGAGGAAAATTTTTATAAATGCTCTTATTGATATTTTGCACAGTTTTCTCACATGTCTTTGAGGTCAATTAGCTAAATAACCACAATTCCCTCAAACGGTAGGCTTCATAGACTCAAATAGAGTCTTTCATACATTGAGGATCTTGAAATAAATATCTGGTTAGATGTAATAATAAATACATTGATGTAATGTGGTTTCAGCAACCAGTGTATTTGCATGCTTGTCACACTGAGAAATTTCAAACTTGCGACAGAGCCCTCCCATCTCCCCTGGTATCTAAATGTGAGCTGGAGTTGCTGAAGAATGGCAGTACCCAGAAGAAGCAGCCTTTTGTTCTGGTTTCTGCCAGGTGGGAGAGAGAGGTCTGCAAAAGCTGCTGCGCTGCAAAGGAGCCCAGTTGCTGCTTTGTCATCACATCTGTCCGTGTCAGGAGTGCTGGAACCCCTCTGACATCTTTCTCTGCTTACTGTAAACATGGGGCAGCTGCTTCAGGAGTCACTGGCCGATGTTCCCTCATACAGAAGGAATTTCCTACAATATACTGATTATGTGGCCACAAAGTGGCCTTCTGTTATTAGACAGTCCAGACAGAAGATAAATTATTAGAGACTAAACATTTTATTATAGGAAGGGAAAAATTTTCTTTTTATTAATCTTTCATATAAGCAAGGTGGACTATAAATTGTCATCTGTACCCAAGTCAAAACCAGAGCAAGTTTAGCTAGTTCAATGCATAAAAATAGCTTTTTTTGTTTAATGAAAATGCCTATATAATATTAATAGCATCTATCTTGTAAGACACTTGCAGGTTTATTGCACAATCTAACATAAGCAGAATTTTTAGATCTAAGTTTCACATTTTAATTGCTGTTAAAGGACTGCCATAAATACTGCTTTACCTGCATTCAGATTAATAGCTAAAATAGCAATAGGAAAGCAAAAAAGAGGGATCAAGGGTAAGACTGAGTTGCAAAATGAAACAAAGAGGAAGATTGTGCAGATCTCTTTCCACCTGTACTGCAAGGCTTCAGTCATCATTGCGGTTGAGTCTCTGCATCTTGAAGAAGTTGACTGTGATGAGGTATTCAGACCTAGGACTAGTTTACCTCTTTTAACTGACTGTGCAGCTAAATCTGCAAATAGTTACGTGAGGAAACATCATTTGTAGAAGCAAACTGTATCTGTGTACATGTGCTGTTGTACCAGAGGTATCATATGCATAACCACACAGCTCTCATAGCAAGTGAAAACAAGAGCCAGGGGGACAGAAACTGGTTCCTGAATGGCATTTGGCTTGAAGGCTCCAGGAGTCACAGTTCTTAGGTATAGCACTTCATAATGAAAATATATCTTCCAAGTATGCAGTACTGTATTTGTCTACAGATACTCAAAATATGTACAGAATATATAGACTAGATTTTTTAATTGTTTATGCACAAGCTTAGAAGGACTATAAGGCCAAGAGCATATGTACATTTATATACTATGTAAGCTGCGCTTGCAGTCAGTGAATCACTGTTTAGTCAGGTTAACATATTTAGCTGAGCTTTTATGCTTATGTATATTCAGTCAAAGGTTTGAGAATATCATTTTGGCTTTGGAGGTTTTCACTGACCATACAAATATGGCTACTTTGAAAATAAAATTTGCATCAACATTAGCCAGTGCGGTAGGACAGAAAGTGAAAGAAATGCCCTGTTCAAGGGGTCTGAAGAACATCCTCTTTTAAAATTTACCGTGTATTAATTATGTTTGACATTTCAGGGAGTGAGAGTTATTTGTAGCCTATGGCGATGAGTTACTGAAATGAGAGTGAAAAAAATGTGTCAGCATATCAAATCACACAGATATTGGTAGCCTAGACGTACTTGCTAGTTTGGAAAGCTATGTTTGATGTGAAATTAAGGTACTGTGCAGTGGATTTACATGGTGGTACCACATTTCTCTTAAAATCACAATTCTGAAGTAGTTGGATGAAAAGAAATGTAATTCCTATCTCATGGCAACACTGCAAAGAGAAACAATAAATAAAATATCTTCTTATAACGTATTCTGGAGCTAATAAAAATGATGATAGAAATACTGAAATCCATTTCACCCCCCTCACAAAAAAAAAAAAAAAAAAGCTTAGCAACCTCCTTCTTGTACAACAAAATAAAGGAAAGGCTTATTGAGGATTATATGTTGTGTGCAAATATTTTATTTGTTTTCCCCCTCTTTGGGAGAATATCCTTCTCTAGTATTGATCTTAGCTACAAAAATTCAAAAGGAACTCTTCCTTCCCATAGGGGAAGGATCCCCAGCATTCTGGGGATGTTTGTTGTTTTTTTTTAATTTAATAATGCTGTATTTTACAGTATGTGGAATGTTACATACTGTATTAGCTATATTTTTACAGTATGTTTGGTTGTTGTTTTTATATCTTTTGATCTCATGGAAAGAGAAACTGTCTTTCTCACAGCCAAAGACAAACTGTTGAAATGGCTGCCAGCAGAACTCTGGCATTAAAAAAAATCCCAACAAAACTAACCAAAAACCATCTTACAAACTGGAAATGGTTGAACCAGCGGGAAATCTTTTGTCAGTCCTCCTGCCCTATCCACTTGGGTGCCTGTCTCCTCAAGTGTGAGGGTTGTGACTTTTAACCAGCCAAGTTACCAATAGTATCTGAGGAAGATTTTCTCCTAGTGCCTCTGATTTTTTGAGGACAAAATGTTTCCCATCCTTTTTTATATTGCTGCAATCTCCATTGTCCATTGTGGGGGAATCTGGATGGGAATTTATCAAAGTCTGAGCACTCACTGCTGCTAAGTCCAAAATCATTCATCTTAAGCCTGGGTAAGCATTCTCATCTGTGCTGGTACACATTGTAGTCAAGACTTTGCAGTCCTGCAGCCTGTCTCAAGGTTAAATCAGTCAGGTACATGCAATAATCTAATGGACTTAACATTCCAGTTTATCAAAATATAAAAGTAATGACATTTATCTTAGCAAGAAAAAATTTAAGATAGGAATAGTGGTTCCTACAATATGTACAAACATTGGCTAGAACATCTGTGTGCCTTAGTGGTTTTTTTTCACTGTTGTCCATATTCAGCCCTGCAATAGCTTCATATCCTTCAGATTCTTATAGGAGACTTTGTAATTCGTAGGAAAACACTAAAAAAGTCATTCTTATTGACTTCTTTTTTAGACTTATTTTTTCTAGTTCATAGTTCTCCTTTGTTTTTAAATAAAAATTAATTTTTATTAATTTTAGTTATTTTAACAGTTTCCAAAGTACTTCACATTTGTTTTGCAGAAGTAGTGTATATTGTACTGGGATATTAGTCATGGTTTAATACCGAGACTACAGGCTGTACACAAACTATGAGTGCTTTTAATTTCAATGACAGGTAGTACTTCACACTAACAGGGGTTTCTCTCTTCTCACATTTTGCAATGCTAATGCTCTTCTGGTCAATTAATTATATCTGTACTGAAGTATTCTCTTCTCTTCTCCTTAGGTTTTACCATTTTATCCCTGTGCCTTCCATCAGTATGTTAAGCTGACTAATGCCTGTTGTGTTTGTTGTTGGACTCCAGAGAGGCAGGAGTGTGTTCAGTAAAGTGCCTTTATTAAGGTCATATTAGGAAGCTCAGAAGTATCTAGTCTAGCTTGATTAGGCAGACATGTGATGGTCTGTAGTTCCTCAAGAAGTGGTGAAATGAAGCAGCACTTCATAATCTGCATCTTCTGTACAGATAAGATAGTCCTGATAGATGAAAGCTCCACTGAGCCAAGTAGAAAATTATTGTTAATTATCATCTTCATGTGTGGGCATTAGAAGTTGATGATTGTGTTGATAATCCTTGTGTGAGCAAATGCCCAAACAAAGCATGGACAATAGGTTTTATGCACCTGGTATATGGTAGCTGGGAAGAAATGCTGCAGAATTTTGTACTGTTTATGTCATACATGGTTTATAATATTGCTATAGCAGTCTAACAACCACATGGTTAATGCTATTTTGTGGAGCAGGTCGTGGCTTGCCAGGATGGAGAAGTCACCTACCGAGCTGAGAATAGTGTTCAAAGAACTGATAGGCAAAAAGTTAGCATTAGCTTCCTAGACAACATACCAAGCCTGTCAGTTGTAGGGTGCAAGTCATGAATTATGTGGTTGTACAGACAGTGGTTTCTTTATGATAGAAATGCTTATAAAATGCTTCTCATTCTTTAATGGATTAACTGCAGAAGTGTTCCACTTTGTCTTTAACTGAATGCCCCAGCTGAATGAGAGGAACTCTAGTAATGGAAGAAGTAGCAGTGAGAGCTGCAAACCGTGCAATAGCTATGAAATCTTAACAAAAAAGATGTTTTTGAGAGACTTTGGGCACGTGCTGAAATTAAATGACAGCAAATGGAATTCAGTAAAGTTATTGCTGTTAAAAGTGCAAATCATGGTAAAAAAATGCTGTTGGTTCTCGAAAACAACAGCAAAAATCTCTCTTCCATCTTTAGCTGTTCTAAAAGAAAATTTGAACATAATATGTGAGGAAAAGTGACTACAATTTACACATTTATACTGCATTCATCTCTATCATATGAAACTATTACTTGTAATAAATAAGAAAAAGTAGAGCCTGTTTTTGACACAAGTTAACAAAATATCTGTGAGGATTGTTTCTTAACAGTGAAAGAGGAGAAATGGTTCTTGCTTACTTAATCTCCCTAGCCTTTTTTGTCTACAAGGACATGCATTTCTTCACTCTTGTTACCGCATCATCTTCCTCCTCAGTCTCTGTTAATGTCTTCTTCTGGTCTTGTCCTGCTGTGACTGAGCATTACAAAGTTTTTCACGCCTCCATGCGCAAGTCCATCAACCAATTAGTTTCCAGAGCACATGATACATATAGATGGCATGGCAGTGAGTTCAGACCTAGGTCAACATACTCCAGGCTTTCAGTCAATATGAAAAAAGTATAGGTCTACATTATCAGTGGTATCGATTTAGAGAGTGGATTGTTCATTTTTGCTTCTTTTTCAAACTTATTCCCAGCTGTGATCACTGCTGTTATTCTGATTTTTGTCTCAACATTCACCACAGAATTTCTCACCGTGACAGACACTGATTTTTAAACAGGCACCTGAAATGTATCAAAGTATGAGTCTCATATTGACTCTTTATGGAGTTCTGTTGCATCTTGCATACTCATCTTTTAGAACATTCCAGTAAGATATCCAATTTCTGCATCTAATCACCTTCTGTTTTCCTCTGAAAAAGTTTGGAAGACTTGTTGGTGAGGACTTTTGAGGGCAATACACCTCAAAAATATGTCTTGCTTGTAAACTAATGTCAAACATAATGGGTAATGTATTTTAATTGAAGTAAAAAGACAGCTTTTCAAAATCTAAATTGAAATAATCAGGGATCAATTATTATCAATTGTGTTTAATGGAGATTGAAACAAATATGAGTAAAACAGTGGGACATCCTGAATTAGAATGGACTGATCTTGGCATTTTAGTGGAGGTAATGTACCACTTTATACATATATTGAGGATTTGGAATCAAGTGCACCTCAGCAGAAAAAGGGGAAATGCTTTTCAGAAAAATAAGTTCTCTGCAACTTTAAGAGATAGGAAAAAGCTTTTCTGCTGGTTTCTTTGTCTTTGATTTTATAGTAAAGAGGAACATTATCCCTGCACAGTCTCTTTCATTTTATTGAGCATGTTAAAGCATAAATCTGAATGGCCGTGATCTACCACTGTCTTGTATTAACTTGATTTATTTTTTTCTTGTAGAATTTCTATTTTGTTGTTATAACTAAAATGAGAAGTATGCCTAGTAGTTTAAAACAAATACACCTTTATATTATTGTAAAGTTTAGATATTAGAAAATTAAATGGTACTTACTGTAGTTAAAGCAACATAAAAATAGAAGCATGGATGAAGATGAAGAGGGGTGTTTGCAAATAGAAGGTACTGCCACTTTGTTATGTTTCCTTTAATTTCTGTTTTCTCCATTCTTTTTCTGCACTGACATAAATTAGATTAAAAGATCCCCTGTAATCAATACAATTGAAATTATTTAAATTAATTTTGAAAAAAAAATCCAGTATTTGGGGTATACTGAAATAAAAGCTACTTAAGATAGGTAAAAATACTGGTTTTGTTAGATTTTTGCTCTATTTTTATCCATATAATGGTGATAGTCTCCCACTATAATTTATTTCAGTGGCAATAGAAGTGCAACTTAGATCGGCCCTTCAGTACATACCATGAGTCAAAAGAGGAGGTTTGCAAATTTTCACATTCCAACATCTGTTGAGATCTACAGATTTCCATCTTTTCTAGACAAATAATCTCTGCTGCTTTTACTCTCTTTGAGAGAGGTGGAGCAATTGTAATTCCATATAATACACTGAGTAACTGTATTGTAATACAGCACACATTTTAAAATAGTTCTGATAGTACCAAAAAATATAATGTTTTACGTATCTTTTTCTACAGGAATGTTGATTATCAGTGACTGTGATAGAATGAGGTTGGTAAAATACATTTTTTTTGCAAGTTTACCAAGATACCCAAGATAAAAATCTCAATCCATGTTTAGGCATCCAAAAATTTATTTGATATTTTAGAAGTAATGGTTACTCTGGGCAAGGTAAATGGATAAACAGCAGTGCTGATTATGAGTCTTCCTGCCTGAATCATTCAGTATAAAATACAGGTGTTTAGCTTCAGACAGCAATCAAAACTAAAAAAAACCTGTCTCCTGTTTCCTTGTTTAGCCCCAACTGTATCCTGCTTTGCTTAATTCCCAAATCCACTGAACTGGATAGTAGTTACTAGTAATCTCCACTCTGTGTGAATATAGACAGTTTGTTCTTTTTGACTAAAACAGATGACATTTGCTCAAAGATCTACAAAAAAACCATGGAATTGTGAGCTAGATGGGGTATCATTGTGGGAAAGATGGTCTAGAGACAGGTCACTAATTCTTTTTTCTTTTTCTTCTTGTTTCATTTGAACTATTGACCTTGTGAAAATATTCAGCTTTCTGTGAGTTGTTTTTTTTTGGGCTTTTTTTTGTTGAGATGGGTTTTGGTGCCTGAACTTTGAAACATGTATGATCAGACCCAGCTTATCTGTGAGGCTGCTGGGTTTTCTAACTCACCACGCTGGAAAACACACCGATCTTGGGAAATCAAGCTAATGTCTCTCAGCTGTGCAGAAGAAGTGTGAACAGCTCTGTCAAATGAGCTACCCCCATCTCCTTTTTTCAGGCAGCATCTTATACTGGAGCAGTCACTTCATATTTGCCATTTGAGCAGTTGTGAGATAACTGCTGTTTTATTGCCTATAGGAGAGTTTCTGTGAGGAATCAGAAGCTGGTCTTTCAGCTACCCTGGCCAGGAAAGGTTTTAGTCACAGGACTCCATTACTGGTGACTGCATAAGGAGTCCTGACAGGATTATGAGAGAACATGAGCACATAGCTCTGGCCTAAAGGTTGCTAATTGACCAAACAGTAATACGAGGGGAAGTATTTTCCAGCCTTGAACCTCTGCCCCCAGATAAGTATATTAAATGCCATCAGTTAACCCCTTGAGTGCAATGACCCAGTGCTGCCAGGGACACTGCTGGTGTGACAGACCCTTACGTGTCCTAATGAGTGATGATGTATCGAGTCACAGGTCCAGATGATTCCTACATGTGTTCCTTTTGTTGGATGGAAAGGTGTCTCTAGACTTGCAAAAAGTTAAACACAAAATTTAAACTGCACAGCTACAGCAGCTTAATAACACATGAACATTGTAAAGTAGAAGAGCAGTCAGAAATGAAAATAGAACAATCTAAAGTGGAAAAAAAAATCTAAGTAATTTTGCTTTGGAATTGGGTTGGGTTTTTAAAATTTTTACTGTTTTCTCTTGATAGTTTCTGAAGAGTGAATGTGCTGAGATATCTTCAGCTTAGTTCCTTGCACTTATTCTCAGGTCATGAACATTACTAAATTTCACTGAAAAATATCAAAGCTATTATGTCAAATGAATTTATGAACAGTAAGTAACCCTTCATAAAAGAAGACAGTTCTATAAGATAAGTTCTTTATCCAGTTCTGTAATATATGCTTTCTTTTTTTTTTTCTGCGGCATCTTTCATTTAATTTCTGGGCAGAATATTTCTGTTGTTAAGATGGTGTCTTCTAAATCAGTGCTTTTCTGTAGTAAAAAAATGTTAAGTTCTGTATCAATTTATGTGTGCGGAAAAGACAGTCTGGACTTCACTTCTTTTGCCTTCAAAGATGTTTAAAGTGAAATTGTCCATTATGGGAGGTTATTACTGCCCTTCCAGTTTAGTAAATACTGGGATCTTCTTTGTGCTTACATTATGCAGTACTTCACCTCTTGCCTGATTTCACTGAAATTAGTGGGGTTACTCATGTAATATGGTACCAGTCAGAAGATATATCAATGGCAAACTCAGCCATGTGGAAGTTGTAGTTATGTAACAAAGGTTTCATCTTTACTGGCACAGAGGTATTCATCTATAATTTACAATGTGATGAGTAATTCTTTCGTTTATTATGGGTATCTTACAAATTATGTATATTTGGCCACCAGAAATCATCTTCGTTGCCTTGAGGCACCTCACATTGTTGCATTAATGGATGAAAAATTACATTTGCCATTTCATAATTTGTGTCCATTTTTTTTCATGGTTTGGCATCAAGTCTGATAAACTCAGAAATCATTAAGTCATAAGCTATGTTGTTGACTCTTGGATGTTAAATGTGTTACACAGGCTTAATCAAAAGTAACACTTCCCATTGGAACTATTAAAAGAGCCAAGTGCTGATTTTTCAGGCCAGAAAACAGAGCTAGAAGGCAAAAGTTCTCCTGAGATATGACTACGAGACATTGTGGGTTTTGAGAGTTGCTTTTGATCATGAGCTGGTACATTAATGGACATGGCACTACCTTTTAAAGAGGGATACTGGAAATTGTAGGGAGGAGAGAGAGAGATACTTGTGCTGTGCATTACACAGCAGTGCACATCAGCATTTCGATAGCATGGGAGGCTTTTTAACCTTTCATTTAAAAAATCCTTCTTTCAAAACATCAGCCATTCCTTCTTTGGTCACGTGGCACTACATTAACTGAGGCTGGAAGAGGCTGTTCATCAAGCTGACTCTGTACACCCACATTGTTTCCAGCATCTGCACTCTGTGACTGCAATCACAGTGTACAATCTGAGCTGAGGCTTTCTACAAACACTAGTTGCCAATCTGGCAGGTGATGTTCTAAGAGAAGTTCCTCTGCCATGAGCTACCTGCATTTATGTCAAGCTTATGTGTTCTTGGACTCAGACTAAAAGGCAACACAAACCTGAATTTTCCTTCTGTATGGCCAGTTGACAAGTTTGGACTTTGAGTGTTTTGGGGAGCTATACTGCCCAGTTTTCTGCCTGTGATCTTTTCTGGTGTGCTGCAGCTTTATATACATGATCGTAAGAAGTTTTATTCTGCCTGTAACAGCTGAGGAGCGTGGCAGCTGGGAATCCACATGTGAGCTCTCACCAGCTGCAGGTCAGTTGCCACATTATATAGATGTGAGCCCATCCCCTACAAAATGGTGTGCTGGTACCAAATGAAAACTGGGCATCCCCCCTCAAGAGAATAATTGTTCTTGTGTTTCACTGTCTGTTTTGCTTACAAGAGCCTGCTTAACAAGTGTAGGTCCATGAGATATGTGGTTCCCTGCCATACAGCTGTTTGCAGTGATTGGATGCAAATAATGCAAATGAATGATATCATAATATTAATATCCATGTGTGATATCCCTTTAAAGTGCAACCTCATAAAGGTGTGTCTTGTCTCTGGAGTGCTAGTAGTATTCATATTAACCCTGAGTGTACTTTTTCTGATTAGGGAGGAATCATCACTTCAAATGTAACTAGTGCAACTGGTAGGTCGGTATTTTCTAGGAGGAACAAAATTATTTTTCTGTTGGAATGTCAAGCTTTAGACAGAACTAGTTCTAGGTTTGTCTTCCATAACCTGAGTTCCAGTGCTGCACAAGAGCCGCTTTCTCCCATGTACATGTACTACCAAGATCCTTTTCATGAGGCATCAGAGCAGGCCAGTCGGAAGTCATACTTTTTATATTTGTTTTAATTTGGTTTGGTTTCTGAATTATAATAAATTTAATTAGATTGTAGTCACTTGACCGCCAGGGGCTCAATTCTAATTTGCTCCTACTGCCTGATAACTGTTTAACTATGTCTAGACATGAACCATTCCTGGCAGGGTTCTCTACACATTAGTTTAAGAAGCCATCATTTTTTTGTATCCATCACCCTTGCCTTCATTCAATCACACCTCTAAGGTTTCCCCAATTATACAAGGGGTAGAAATTCCACATATCAAATTGCCCTTTGCCATATATGCCATCTTTATCCCATCATGGAGTACACATCATTCTGGACTCCCTCGTTTCTCCTGGGGGTAGTGTGGCTTGTGCCATCCCATGGGTCTGCAGAATTTATGTGCATGTACTATGTCTTGCGCTAACTGTAGAGCTCTTTGTCCATCACTACTCTGCAATTCATTAATAGAAACTCACATCAAGAATAGGGTAGGTAGACAACCTGTAAATTCAGCAAGTTGCCTGAAACAAGGCATCTGAACGGTCTGACAGACCAAGATCTACAAGACAAAGACTGCAGTGTAAATTCAACTAAGATTAGATCCCACAGAATCCACAAAGATGATGTTATTTAGTAAGACCTGTCACAAAAGAAGCTTTAATTACTGATAATACCCAAAGACAAACCAGGAGACATCTGTTCTACTTTTCCTGGAATTACCCTTTTTTCTTTCTTTATAAATAGTATATCTTACTATTCCAAATAAAGCTGTGAGGTTGATCAGTAAAGAATATTATCCCCAGCTTTACCACAGATTTCATTACACAGAAAGTAGCTTAAAAGATGACCTAAAATGTGAAAGAGTATTTTGTCTGTTTTTCAATCCTTGCTTGTTAAGAACATTGTACTAGAAGGAAATATTTGACTACTGGGTCCAGTCCCTGCTAACAGTGGAGATCCCACTGTGTAATCCTTTTAAGTGACTGGCCAGGCTCCACGTGCAGACTAGCAGTGTTTCTTGCCATGCATCTTGCTCTAAACTGGGCACACTTGATGCATTACCAAGTCTAGTTGATACAATAAAATAAACACCATTTAGTAAGGTGTAAAACTGGTTCATGTTTGCTGCTAATGCCTATTTAACACAAATGATTGAGAGGGAAGTTTGCTGTTATAGTTCTTTCCATGTTTCATCTCTTCATTTCTGGGCTAAAGCTTAGTCATGGGAAATTATTAGAAAAGCTGGAATTGCAGAAATTACAGGAATAGTTCCAAGGCATAAAAATAAACCTCAAAACAAACAAACAAACAGAAAAAAAACCAAAAAAAGAGAGGAAATTACAGTGAAGATTGCAAAAATAAGGGGGAAGAAAATGTTTCCCAGTCATTTGAGACATAATATGATGGAACTATCACAGTTTATTTTTCTGCTTGCCCACAAATCCCTATACCCACAAAAAAAGATGTCCAGACTTCAAAAATTGTTTCTTTCTTCTATCATTTCTTTTTTTATGCTTTTGTGTCACACAAGATGAGTTTAATTTTTCTGGTATATTTTATTGCTTCCTCTACCAAATGTAATTAGCAAGCATGAAGTGCTTTGTTCTTTTGTTTTGTCATTGAGTGAACAGTTGGAAAAAAAGCATTCCTGTTTCTCCTAGAAGAGTCTGACTTCATTGCCCTAATTAGTGTTATTCCTAATTTATGAGAGTGTCAATGTATTTATTTTCTGATAGTTAGATCTTAACACAGTAACTGCTATTCACTATATTTAATATGTCTGATTATGTAGTAAGAAAATAACTTTGCTATCTTACCACTTCAGTCACTGGGAAACCTTTCTTCCTGTTCTTTCTTTCTCTTTTCAGATGTCTGCTCTTGCTAATTTTAAATCTACTAGACTCAGATTTCATCACATCTCTCATCTGGCTGTTCCCTGTTTCTCTCATTTATTTGCCCAATTTGTTCCTGATATTCCAGGTTTCTGTAAACACATTTCCAGGCATACACAATTGAAAAGTGTGTGAAACATCACATTCTTGTTAGTTTGTATAATCATGACATCACAGTAGTTATGTGTTCCCTTGAACACATAAAATGAATCAAATTCTCTCAGCAAAAATCAAGTGATTCCTGAATGCCTAGTTGTAGGTAGAAGAATGGACTAGCCTACATAAGGAAATACAAAATAGAATTAAACACTAAAATCTTGTCTAGAAGCTGTCAGAAGCCTTGTTAGTGGGTCTTATACCATATAATAGAAGCCAAAAGGCTCCTGGACAATTTTTAACTCTTCCTGCATAAAATTTCAAAGCAATACAATCTCTGGAGATTGGACGGTTTCAAACATGAAACATGGTTGTTGTAACCACCATGACCCTCTAGATTATGAGTATAAAATCCTGAACTCAAGAAGATGGGGGAATAGGTTTCAGATCCTTCTTAATCCTGTCACAGAGACCTTTCCTGCTTATTGTGCATTTGATCAGATCTAAACAATGGACATAGTGGGAGGAGAAGCAGAGGGGAGGAGGGGATAACAGAGACAGATGTTTTAAGTTTTCTATGTATTAAAATAATATAAATAATAATATTTTTGTATATCACTCTCATTCAGTGATCGACACAAGAAACTGTATAGTTGCTCTGGGTTGCTGTTGAACAATATCTAAAAATGTTATCAATAGTATTTCAAAACTCTACTTTAACTTTTATTTTATTTTCAGATAAAAAATATTAATTTGTGCAGTGAAATCAGTCTTAGCTCTACAAAGAAATGGATTGTCATCTAGCACTCTTAGGCCTGCTCATTTGTTTGTTATTCTCTTCAAAGCCAAACAAGAAGAAAAAAATAAAGAAACTCCAGGAAAATTCTAGAGGGAATGAGTGACTATTTATATCACAAGGCCCAATCTCATAACCTCTTGCATATATTGTGATTCTTAAAACTGCAAGCAGACCTACAGGGCTATCATTTGCAGGATTTACCAAATAATATTTTTCAAATATCTCTTTTTTGTGACCCTCAGTTATTTGAGAAAAGAATAGTGTACATTGTCTCTATTAGCAATATATTTCTTTCTCTTCTTCGAGCTTTATCAAGAGTTGTCACGCATTATAGTTTGGTGACAGTGCTAGAAAAAAGTGAAGACAGAACTGACCTCTCATAGCATTTTTGTGACCATGGGGCTCACACGAGCAGCTTGGCATCTGCCGGCACATCTTTAGCGAGTTGGCAGCCCCAGCGCCCTTTGCAGGTTGCAATCAAACCTGCCTTCTACAGCAGCCTCTTTCTGGCTGATTAAGTTTAATGTAATTTTAATTAAAAACCACAGTGTCAAAGGGTTTAGCTGCTCGAGAAATGAGCACAGATTGTGGCACAGTGGCAGCAGTCACTTGGAAAATGGAAATGCATCCTGACAATATTGTGTAGGGGCCAGATAAACAAAGCTGCAGCTACTGTACCTTGCAAAAAGCTGGGAGAGACCATCATTGCAAGGAACGTTATTCATAAATAAAGTATAGAGCAGTTCTGGTTCTTGTCCTTTAACCATTTTTAAAGGCACCTTAGCAACTGAGTAGAGTAATAATTACCAAGAATTAATTTTAGTCTCCCCTCCACATTTTTACTTTTTTTCATTGGCATACTTAAATTTTCAGATTTCAGTCCTTATTTATTTTGAACAGCAAAATATTTGCTTCACACAATAGACTTATACAGCTTTTCTCCTTAGGCTATAAAGAAAAAAATCATCACAGATTTTATCAGTGCTGAAAGCAGCTTCCATTTTACAGAGTTTTTGCTTTTATCTGTTTCAAGCTTTTCTTGTTCCTTGAAGCTGATCACAAGGAGATTTTAATACTTTACATACTGCAGATATTGAGCAACGTTTGGAGAATAACCAAAAGAATCGCTTCACCAACAAAAGGTTGCATCATATCTATGAGATTTAATATCACTAATTCTCAGTTTACATAGAAATATTGGTAAGAATAGCTTCCAAAAGAAGTATCTCTGTAATGCTTTATTTTCTTAGTTGCCACAGTTTTTTGACTAAAGATAATTGCTTTGGTGTTGTTAAACACCCTTGTCTTGGCAGAAGTTGCTTTTTTTTAAATCCATCCTTTGAATGCATGTATTTCTGGAATGAAGGCTTGATCCAAAATCCACTGGGATCGGTGGAAAATCCCCAGTGACTTAGACTTTGGATCAGGTCCTGAGAAGTGTATGTGAAATAGATAGGTAATGTACCCTTGTTCCCAGGAATTCCTTTCAGCAAGAAGCGTTTTTATTGTTTGTAGATGCTACTGATGCTCAGGGGCCAGAACCCCAGGAGAATTCCACCTAGTGACGTCAATTCTGTAGAGGAGAACTTCCTCTGTCCCCTTTTAGGTTTGTGGGACATTTTCGAACAGATGGAGCCTATATAGGTGGGACGGGTTCCATCTGAACAGAAGGGTCACAAATGCACCAACTGAGAGGATAGACAGAGCTATGGGGGAGAGTTTAAAGGAGTGGACAAGGGGGATGGGAAGTCTGTACAGAATCCAGCAGAGAGGAAGAAGCAGCTAAAATAAGCAGATGGGTAGACAAGGGGAAATAATGTTAAGGATTGAAATATGTAGCACACCTAGAGAAAAGGTTAAGAGAGAAAATCAGAAGACAGAATTGGTGTTGCAATACAGTTAGGAGGCATAGAAAAGTCATTATTCAAGAACACACATAAAAAGTCTGGCAAAGAAAGTCAATTTTTAAAAGTAGTAATGTTCCAAGGGAAGGGCTGTCCTGAGCATCATGTGGTGGATGCAGGTACTAGGACATATTGAATTGAAATTGCTTTGCTACATAGGATGCAACATGATAGAAAGCTCAATGAAGACTTGAATTAGACCTCTAAACTAGAATTTACTGATGAGTAAAATGCCTTACCTGAAGTACATGAATGTATGATGGATTCTCTGTCTTTGAAGAGAATAGCAGGGACGGAAAAAAAGGAAACAGAAGGAAAACAAAGCAACATCCCATCACAAAATCTGAAATGCAGTCCACCCTGGAAGTAACAAGCCAGGGGATGCACAGTAAAAGACAACTGTGTATAACCAAATCATACACATTTGAGAGAGAGACAATGCAAAATTTAAAAAAAAAATTAATTTCAGCAATGCAAATAGTATGCCACTTCTCTTTATACTGAACCTGGATCTAGATGGAAAAAGATATTTGAATGCAGCTCCATTTACCAATAGTTTCAGATGGTGGTTGAAAAAGGACTTTCTCCCACCCTTAGCCTATCATCACTATTACTGAAACAAAAATTTAGATTAACATAACCAGCTTTTATTTAGTAGTGGTTATGATGTGATGATAAGATTAACTTCTTAATATTATTTTGTGAAGGGCAGCAATTTTCTCATAAAGCAGCTATGAAACCACCAACAGTTTCAAATTAATAAGTGCTACCATCCATTACCTTACTACTACTAATACTATTAGTTTATGAACATATATGCAGTATTTTGTTTCTGAATAAATTCTTTAGTCCAAAGCATTTATAAGCTGTCATTACAGATGATTGTGAATCATGGAAAGATCTATCAAGCCCAAAATTATTTTCTAGCTTTTTAACAGACCAGAGTAAAACCCCAGAGCAGAGCACTGCCAAATATTAAAGAATAGTAAGATCTCTTCCATTATTTGTAGCACATTGCTATGTACACAAGAACTTTCTCCTCACAGTAATTATCTCCAAAATCCTTAGGGTGCCAGAACCTCTCAGGTTCGCTTCTCTGTTCTCCCTGTTTGTGAGCAAGGTTCTAAGGATATTCCATATGGAAATATGCAAGTGGTGCTTTTATGATCACCAAAGGAAGATGTTTCCCTGAAGCCTTTATATGTTTTCAGAAAAAATCTGAGCATCTGCCTGGAGCCCATTTGAATCATACATGCAGTTCACTTCTACATCAAAATCTGACTGTGAACGTAAAGGAAAATGCCCCAAGGGTTACATGACACAATAGCAGGTTACACACAGCACTTCACTGACATATATATAATCCTTTTATTTATGAATACAGAATTAGATGTTTATCTAGGATTGTACAAATAGCTAGTTATGTTTGATGAAGCAAAGAACTAAGTAATACCTTCATAATAACAGGTAATTTAAAAATTCTGAAGTGTCAAAGTATTTGATGTTTGAAGCATGCTGAAGAGAAATGGTGCTATTACATTTTTAAGAAGGCTAGCATAAAAAGGGAGGGTAATCAATATCCTTCTTTTTCTGGTTTCATGGAAAACAAATATAATATGTAAATATTTACATAGATTTCAAAGAATTGACTGAATACATTGGTAAATCTTTGTATTCTATGAAGTCCCTCAAATTTTTTTATGAGGACCTACAAAGTTTTGTGTATTTCCAAACTGCTGTAGATCTTACATTGCACAATATCATTTTGGGTATGGACAGTCCTTCCAGTTCTGTTGCATGAGTAAAGCAAATGCAGGTTAACTGGGTGACCAGCCAATATTTATTGAATGTATTTAGCAGCATTTAAATTACATAGAGTAGGTCTCAGTAAAACCAGGCATTAGCGGTAATGCAGTTCAGCTACTAAGATTGGCTGTAGACATGCATGGCAGAATGCAAAGGGTACAACTCTGAGAGGTGTTACACTTTTTCAATATTCCAGACAAATGACTTGATCTACCTCCTGTGTTTGCACAAGCATAATATTTTATATTTATAGAAGATATTATTGTATGAGAAATAATCTACAGAGTATAAATGAGGTACTTTTTTTTAGTGCTGATTCTTACAGAAAGTATTCCCTAAATTGTTTCCAGCTTTCTATAGCCTATTAAGTTTTTTAAATACTCCACTCACATGGAGATAACATTACAACATTGGTGCAAGCTGAAGTACTAAACCACTAAAAATTACAAATTTTAGAACCTTTTTTCTTGGTCTTTAGACCAGAACATGTGACTTGAGCAAAGCTTCTTCATTGAGGGGTTTTGTTTTGGTAGGTTTGCTTGTATGTTTGGCTTGGGGGTTGGTTTTTTTAATTTCCAATATAGCAAAGTATTTAAAATTTATTTATAGTGTTAAATGAAAAGTTAATTTAGTATTTGTTTCACAGTTACCTCACTAAGAGCAGGCTTGATGATGAGTTTCTGTCTTCTGTAAGTAAAAATATTTGTGTGAATGAAGAGCCTTCTACTGTCAGTGTAGCAGTTCTTTCTGCTATGCTGCTTGTAAAATGGACATTGTATTACTGTGCTCCTATTTAAGTTATTTTAGAGGTTTTTCTCATTAGTTGTGCAACCTCCTTTCTGCTTTTCTCCAGCAATAACAAAAGCTTGGCAGATTGGAAAAGTGTGTACTGTATACTATTTTTTCTGCCCTTCTAAAATTAAATTAAATCCACTCAACATAGCAAAAGAGCCCTCAGGCATAATTCTACATACTATGTATTTGCAGTATTAAATATTCAGTATTTTTTCTTTTAAAAGCATATTTTTTAAAATTGTCATAAACTTCCATGCTAAGCCATATTTGGGGTTGCATTTAACCTTGTTTTTTCCAGGTTGTCAAAACTAAGCTTTTCATATTCATCAGTCTTTCTGATACATAAAAAACTCAGTTGATATGGAAGGGAATTTTTAAGTAGCATCTTCTATCTGAGCTAATATCTGAGTGTTTTTTTACATAATGCAGGAGAGTTAATAAATGGGTAAATTAGTTCAATTACAACATTACAATTGCAATTACATAGGTTAAAGATACTCACGAACATTCATGATTCTAAGCCATTGACTGTTTGTTTGGGTCAGTCTGATCTATACACTTCATATATTCTCTTGATTGACAGTCACTCCAGTATTCATATTGGAATCAAAGATATACATTTAGAACCATAAAAAGCCTCAATTGTGAAATTAATTCAATACAGTGGCATCATAATATCTATTGCTAAGTTGGAGTCATATTTGACCTTTATTTATGTGGCTAATTTCAGTGCGCAGATCATGCACAAGTTTGTCTACTGATTTCCTCTAATTATCTGTCAGATATAATATTAGTGGGATTTTAGGAGCAGTAAGTAGTCTGCTAATTATCGTCTTTGAAACAAAAGACTGCTAAACAAGGAACTGGCTTGGGTACAATTCCACCAGTGACAGCAGAACTTGTGCCACTGTCACAGAAGTTGTGTCACAGAGCTTGTGTCATAGAACTTCTCTAACTCTCTAGTTAGAATGAGCAACCCTACTATCTTTTGCAGGGATGTAAGTAATGAAATTTGAATGCTTAGTGTATAGAAGAGTAGTTTAATATTACAGCATAAAATACCTCTTTGTGGCAGCTCATAAACTGCCTCATTGACAAATTTCATTTTCCAAATTAAAAGTGTGTGAACAGAAGCCATCTTCAATAAAGCTTTTTTCATGTGGCTGCTTTTTTCACAGAATCACAGAATGGGTCAGGTTGGAAGGGACCACAGTCGGTCATCTGGTCCAACCTCCCTCCTTAAGCAGGGCCATCCCAGAGCACATGGCACCGGGTTCTGTCCAGGTTGTTCTTGAATATCTCCAGTGAGGGAGACTCCACAGCCTCTCTGGGCAACCCATTCCAGTGCTCGGTCACCTGCACAGTAAGGAAGTTCCTCATATTCAGAAAGAACTTCCTGTGCGTCAGTTTCTGCTCATTTCCTCTTGTCCTATTGCTTGGCACTTCCAAGAAGGGCCTGGCTCCATCCTCTTGGCACCCCCCTTCAGATACTGGCAGACATTGTTGAGGTCAGCCATGTCTTCTTGAGATTGAACAGGCCCAGCTCCCTCAGTCTTTTCTCCTAAGAGAAGTGTTCCAGACGCATAATCAACTTTGTCACCCTTCTGTGGACACACATCAGGAACTCCATGTCCCTCTTCTACTGAAGAGCCTAGAACTGGCTCCTTTTCCCCTTAGAATTTGTCAAGAAGTACCACCACTGGTCCACTGAATCAGAAATTAAGTTTTCTCATTAACTAATTATTCATTAATTCTATCATGGATTTGAAATTTCAGTGACACTGCATTCCAGCTTCCAGAGAGGAGCAGTGACCAGGGTACTGTAGGCCAGGAGAGCAAGGACCTTGTCAGTCAGGGTCTGTCCCTCTGCCCATGGCAGCAGAGCAGGGCAGGCACAGAGGTGATGGCTCCCACCCTGAGTTGAGATCAAAGAAGAAAAGTCTCTGGTGTACCATCCTCTAATATTCTTGACCTGTGGCCTTCTGTCTGCAGCAAGGAGTGGAAAATAGTTAAGTGTCATCCTATTGGAAAATTGATATGGAGATTTGAATCATTTTTATTATTGGCTTACTTTGAGATGATGATAATTTGTTTTCATAATGTAAAGTCATAGAGACATTAAGTCAGAGACATTTGCACCTTTGTACATATATAAAGTCGAGATCTCATTCACAAGTTCCTACCCATTTTAATTTGCTGACCACAGAGGAAGTTGTAGAAAGGATAAGGTGGTTTTATTTGGTGACTTTCTTTTTGTTAAAATCTCCTTTTAGAGTAAGATATAAACATCTGAAATTGAAATCCTCTTTATAGGTATAATTTTATTACAATAGCAAACATTGAACAATACTGATGCTGTGTAAAATAAAGATGAATCTCTCTCCAAGGTTCTTATATCAAAATTTCCATCTGTGATGTTGGCTCTTACGCTATCCAGTTCAATTCGTCCATCTCCTGGCATGATCCTGATGTGCTCTGAAATTGCACCAAAGTATAGCTGGTCACAAATTTCACACTTACCACTTTAGACAAGTGAAAGGTCAAGGGCTTACAACAGTTGAGCAGCTCCTTATCAGTACCAAAAAGCACAGACAGGCATGAAAGTGACTGCAGGTCAGATCAGCTGTAATTTACACTAGCTGTGTAAGTCCACACAGATCCATCCCACCACCCTCAGATAGCACAGTCTGTGTGTTTGAATACCGCTCACTTGTCTCACTTCTCATCTGCTCTGTGCAGCGTTGGAATCAAATATACAAGCACACTTTCTCTTAGTGCCATTCTTTTGTTTTCAGAATAAAAAAGCATTAAGTAGCTCTTCCAATAAAAAGCTTTTCCATATTTGGAGGGGCCAGTTTAACCCCTGAGACAGAACTGAGATTTAAACCAGCCAGCTAACAGGAGGAAAATCAGGAGATGGAACTAAAAGTGGTCTAGTACCTTGTTGAAAATGCTGCTAGAGGGAAAATATAAAATTGCATATTCAGTACATTCTAAAATCTGAAAAACAGGCATAGTGTCTAGTTTACAATGAGAAAATATACTCAGTGTTGGTCTGAATTTTATAACATGGGATAAATAAAACCTAAAGTGTGCTGATTGAACTCCCTTGAGTCGTATTACCAGATCCCATTTCAGCAGGCAACACTGGATTTATGGATTTTTGTTTACAGGAGTCTAACAATGTAGGACTTCTATTGATCATTTTAGTGTTCATGAGTGAAATGACTGAGTTTTGTATGTCTCCCAGATAGAGAGAAAAAGTAAACTTAATTTCGGTGACTTAGCTTTCATTCCTGAATAAACTAAAAACAGTGACTGAACCTAAAAAATACCCAAAAAAACAAGAAACCACCAACTTCTGATGTGCAGCTACTTTACAGGTTGGTTTTGTCCTACAAAAGCCTCAGCTACAGGCTCACCATCATTCTTGAGAAAGGAGAAATTAAGATCTCTTTGCTCTGAAATAAATCCCATTAATCTCTTTTATAAGTTTTATTTAGAACTGGGGCTGTTAATGTTCCAATTATTAATTCATTTCTTTCCTGGATTCAATTGTCATGTTTTAAAAGGAATTTAAATATATGATGTACCCAGAATATTTTTTTAAATAATCCCTTTTTGGGTACACCAACTCTTTTTTTTAGTTTCTAAATTTGACACTGAAGTCAAACAACTGTTTTTCTTTCTAGCATGGTTTACCCAACAGAGCAGTTCAGCAAATCAGTTTATTCCTGATCAACAAAATCCATTTTGTGGATACCCTGTTTTCACTATCAGTGGCCTTCTAGAATAACACTACAAACAGCATTTGTGTAAGCAGTTCTGTAGTTACTATTATCAGACACTATAAAAATTAAAAAAAAAATTTAAATAACTTTAAATGTTATGATAGCCCAACAAGTTAATTTTTACATAAGCCATGCAAAAGGCACTTCAATTATTTTTTAAATGAGAATGAATTATTCCCTCATGTCTAAATTAGCTCTGAGTACAAATAACAATAATACCTTAAAACTTTCAGTGCAGAGATCCCACATCCTCACATCCAGTCTGTCCATTGCATAATACTTAAAAATTCTGTTCAAGTAGAATATATTTATTTTGTCTTGAACACAAAAATTATACTGAGATTTCTTCAAATGTGATGTTGTCACAGACTGTGCCATAGTATCTTTGGACTATGGCATTACATATCAATAATGATGAATCTTGGCCTTTTATGTCATTGGACACAGTTGAGGAATGTGTAAGAATAGTTACAACTTATAATAGTAATGCACACACCACTGGAATAGTTGCTGGAAATAGATATCAACAGAAAAAACCTGAAGCCGTCATCAAAAACAACTCACAATCAGCTACTCCTCCAGCACCAATTTTTGAAACTCAAGGAGTACTGGATTTTTTAAACATGACTGTCCATCTGTCACATCAAAATGGTGGCATAAGTACTTGTAGGAAAATATTTCCTAAGAGAAAAGTGCAAGGATTTGCCTCAGGTTGTTGCTCCACTCAGTGTGAACTTGACTAAAATTCAAATTGTGAAATAATAAATTTGACATAAATTAAAAGTTTATTCTTTGCCTCCCAGTGCGTGCAGTAACTTAAAGCCAAACACCAACAAACAAATTGGCAGCTGGTGTTTTAGTCTGTGAGGTGTTAGCCATGTGGTCCCACAAAATAAAACATTTATTTAATTTGTCTTCAATATGTAAGTTAAGAGATATCCAATATGCAAAGGCATTAATATTTTGCTTTCAAAATGTTGGAACTCCTTTTTCTTGAAATTCCATCAAGAGTGTACATACTCATTACTATGTATTCATCTCTGCTAAGTCAGATAAGGAACTTCAGTATAAAAGTTGTCTTCAGAAATTCCCATATGGTTTTGCATAACAGCTGTTATAGCACAAGCCAAGTGGCACACTCAGCTTTATATAACACTACCCACACGGCGCTTTCTTTTCCAGGGCTGCTTTCATTTATTCCCTTCCTTGCAACAGTACACTGGTCCCATCAGTTAAAATATCCAAAGGAATTTCTTCGTTCATGAAATTGCACTGCTCTAATGGTTTCTGCAGTACTCCTGATGTCTAGTGATATTAAAAGCTTGTTTGAAAAGTTTAGTCACTCGTTTTGGATTCAGCAACAAAATAATTTGAAAATATTATCTGTCCTTCATAGGGCACTGAAATGGTTTAATACCAACCTAAAATTAACAAGATAATCCAAAATCTACCAAGAGCATTTAATGCTGTCCAGAACATACCATTTGCCTGGGAATGTTTCACTGTTAGGAGATAGGTTACAAAACTAAAACCAATTGCCCATAATGAGACTTAAAAGAACAAAAAAATCTTCTTTGGTAAGATTTGGCACTGCTCTGTTTCTATTCTTCTTGCTCAGATTATTGGATATGCACAGGAAGACATCAGCGGTATCCAGAGGCTTTCCCACAAAGCAAAGCAAGGGCTTCTTACAGTGCCTTTTCACTGAGGTCATGTTGAAATTAAGAGTTTAGCTGCTTCAGTCCATGCAAGTCATGCCCACAGGCCCTGCAAAGTGTTCTCAGACACTGCTGTTCTCTAAGGCTCTTAGGCTTATTTGCATGAAGTTGTCTAATCCTAGCCAGGAGGTTTTTTTGCTGATGTGGATTATCAGTGAATAAAAGCTCACTTACTAGTGAAGAACAAAAGTTTGTATACTTCAAAATGACAATGGAAAAAAAGTAATCCAAATCCCCAATGCCAGAGTTTTTACAAATAAATTCCATGTAAGTTGCAACTAGAGATATCCAAAGAATTTCATTTAATGGTTATCCCAAAACATGCTGCAGGGCAGAGTTAAGATTTCTGGTTTTATAAACTGGTTGTAGTTGGGGTTTTTTTTAACCTTATGCTAAACTTGGAATCCTTTCAGATGAATTGCAGGTATAATTGGTCTTTATAGTGTGCAGGGGTTATAAGACACCATGCATGTCCTCAGCCCCCCAGTGTATTTGCTGTGGGGACAGGATACAGCAAAAATCAATCTACTCTCAGTTCTGTTGCCCACACAGAAGTGTCACAAATCTAGAGAATGATGATGGTTTGTAATTTATTATATAAAATGTCTTCTCTGGGTTAAGTGAACTATTAACATTTCCCGCAAAATCTACAAAGCATCCCTTTCCAAGTGGAAAACAGTCAAGTCTGCCAATACTAAATTAAAGTGCTTCAATTAGGAGAATGTCACTTATCCTAACAGAGCAGAGTATAACAAGGCACTGCAGAGAGGGTCTGAGGCAAGAAAGCTAGTATTAAAGTAGAGGCTTTCAAAGGTAATAGAGAGATGAATGCATATTAAAGTTAGCCAGAAACCTAGAACTGGAGGGGAAATCTTGAAAAGGAAACAAGTGAGGTTTTTGAAAGTTTCTCTTTTGCAGTAAAATTCCAAGTACTGCCTCTGCTGTTTTCACAGTGGTGCTTTGACTACATGCTTAGGTCCCAGTACCATGCATCAACGATTTTTACAGTTTACATCAGGGGCCTGCAAGGGCCAGAGGGCTCCTAAGGAGAATGGAGCTAGCGGTCAGCAGGCCAGGGGTCTTGTCAGCCAGGGGCAACCCTGAGTAGGGCAGGCCCAAAGACAGCAGCCAGGCCCAACCAAGTGTTGAAATCACCTGGCAAGTTCATGATGATGAAACAGGTCTGAGGTCAAGCCAGGAAGTCTGAGTCAGATCCAGCAATTGCCAGGCAGACCCCAGGTTCAAGCTGGAAAGCCAGTCCTTAGGGCCAACTGAATGCACTGACAGGCAGGGGCACAGTGGCAGCTGAGCTGAAAACCAACACTCCTCTAGAGAAGCTTAGGAAAGAAACAAATGCTCAGGGCTGAGCTTAAGTAGATCTTCTGGACTTACGGGTATGTGTGGACATTCCAACTGAGTCAGGCCAGGGCCATTTTGGCTCTTTGTGTATTCAGGCACCTTGACTACAGGCTGTGTGTTACCTAAAATTTTGCTGCCTGCTGTGTTTATTGCATCTGACAAATATTGTTGACTCTTGTGCTGATGTAGGAATATTTTAGCTGGTTTTGCTATGCTTGCACTGAAGCTTGAGTACTTCTTAGTTAGATTCTGTTGGATTAAAAGAAGTCAATTTCTTTCACACAGAAAGGCCTTTTCTCAAAAACAGTCCTAAAATTTGCATCTAAAATATTCTTTCTCTGCATTTGTAAAGGACACCTAAGTCTGTTCCTCTGTTTAAATGGTCAGTGAAATGGTGCAGACTGAAAGGATGAGATGAGATATAGACATGACCAGACAGAGGCAGTTGTATGTCTTGGACTCAGACACTAAAGGTAGGACTTAACTGTCTAAATGCAAGTACTTTCCATTTGAGGTGCCCTAGAGTATCCAAAATATCCACACATATGATCTTTGCCAACAGGCTTTAAACCAGGTACGTCAGGGGATGGTGATGACAGCTCACAGATAAGTGAGGGAAGAGCAGTCTGGGCAGTAAATACATGGGACAGGGTGACAGGAGCAAAAGAGCCCTCAGGAAGGATGAGACAGGTTAAGAGAAGGTTTGCCTCAAGTGTTTGTGCACAAATGCACACAGTCTGGGAAGCAAACAGGAGGAGGTGGATCTCTGTGTGCAGGTGCAGAACTAAGACAGTGTAAGAATAACTGAGATGTGGCAGGATCTCTGCATTGTAAGGAGCACACAAGTTTTTTAGGAACAACAGGCCGCAAGGACAAGGAAGAGGGGTGCTATTTATGCAAGGAAACAGCCTGGATGTATTGAGCTCTTTTGTGGAACTGCAGGTAGGGTGACTGAGGACTTGTGAGTCATGATCCGAGGAAAGGCTGGTAAAAGCAACACTGTAGTGGGAATCTGTTACAAATCACGTAGTCAATATTGGAAAATAGATTAATTTTTCATTAAGCAGCTCAAGAAAGTCAATGGATAACCAACCCTTGTTCATACAGATTGCTACTCTAGCACTGAAAGATTCTGGAAAGGACCTGGGGGTCCTGGTGGGCCACTGGGAGATTTCAACAGGAGTGTAGCCACTAAATCAAAGTGTTCCCCTCTGCTGCTTTCTGAGGCTGCCTTCAGTTTTGGGCTTTCCAGCACAAGGAAGATGCTGGTAAACTTCAGCAAGCCTAGCAGAGAGCTACCAAGATGGTCAGGAGGCTGCAGCACATATCTTGTCAGGAGAACCTGAAGGGACTGTGCTTCTCTGGAGAGCAAGATTGTTTAGGGAAGGTGTGAGGCATCTAGTAGCAGCTTTCTGGTACCTAGGAGGTGGTTTTTAAGGAGGCAAAACCAATTTCTTTACTAGGGAGCACGGTGGGTGAATGAGAGCTATAAATTGAAATAGGAAAGGTTGTAGCTTATAGGAAATAAGGAAAGATTGTTCCACATTGAAAGAAGGGCCCAAAGAAATTATGGAATCTCCATCCTTGGGGGTTTTGAAGGCCCTAGCTGGACAAAGTCCAGAGCAACATCCCTTGAATGCTGTGTTGATCCTTTTTTGAGCAGTGTTTGACTGAGGACCTCTTGAGGTTCCTTCCTGCTGGAAAGACATTCAGTTCTATAGTATATGGGATATATGTATATGGTACAGAAACCACAGGAGTTGCTGTTTCTTCTGGAATGGTGAATATACAGTATAGAGAAAACCCAAAGGCATGTCATATGGCTTTAAGGATTGTGTTTAGGCAAAAGAAGGCCTGATTGACTTTGAAAAAGGGCCAGATGATGCACTTATCTTCCCACAAGAAGTTTATGCAGAGGAGTATATGCCTACCTCTTTTTCCATCTCTTTTGCTCTGTTTTATCATTCCAGAATTAATTTCAGGGGATTTTATCATTACAGTCTTTTGACCAGATGGAAAGACTTTTCTGGCAATGCCTAACTAGTAAAATTCTCTTTTCAAAATGCCTTTCAAATTAAGGATCATGTTTCAAGGTAATATCAGCACATTCCTGATTAATTTCAAGTCTATACAATAAATAGACACCACTGATGCTAAAAATAGGAAGAGAAATAAAATGAACTTTAAAATGTTCAATCATATAAGCAATAATTCAATGGCAAGTATGGTCTGACATGATACTCCTGTGAGCAGCTCACACCCAAATGTTTATTCTTTAATTTAAATGCTATTGGGCATGTGATCATATGTTGCTACATTAAAGATGTGTCTGATACAGCTTCCTTGTCACAGGTTTTGTCAGGGTTGAGATTTCATGTTTGCATCCCAGTAGATACAAGCGAGATGGGTAATTACTTCCAAATTAATTTTTGTTATTTATGAAAATATAAAGGAGATAAAATGCAGAGCAGGGATTTTCTAACTTCAACAACTTAATGCAGCTCAGAGCAGATTCAAGATTGTTTTTCACTATCTATAATGCTCTAGTCCTGGCTATTAAATTCAAGCCAAGCAGAAGGAAAGGACAAATTTGCATATCCATTTCCATTCAGGTTATGGACTTTTAAATACATGTTGCTTGTGTCTATAGACTAATGAGTGCACCATTATAGAGGAGGCTCAGTATGTCACTGCATTTGGAATGTCCAGATTTTTGCTCGGCATATAATATTTTGAGAGCCATTTTTTTCAAGCATAGTGTAATAGGCTTTAACTTTGCTAAGCTTTTCTGCCAGGCCTCCAGTGCCCTGCTGTTCTATTATATTGAACTTGTAAGCAGGATGCTCTGCCAGGCTCACCCAGATTACTGCTGCAATAAGGGCCCTGCTGAGTGACTAGTGTCATGATAAGTGCTAGGGAGGGAGTTCACCATCTTGGCATACTGTTCTCATCTTATTAAATTCAGCTTTGTGGAAGCAGGGAGTCTGCCTCTCGGCCTCACTGGCTCTGGCTCAGTCCAACTGCTACTGTCAGACAATATGAAAATAGGAACCACCACAGCTAATGGCAGGTGCTGCACCACCACAGCTGAGGAAAAAAAGGGAGCTTTTTCTTTTTTTTTTTTCCCTTTTTTTTTTAAATTTTATTTTAAAGGTACTTGACTGGATTGTTTTGGAAATATTTAGCTATTTAATATTATTATTATAGCCTTCATACCCACAGATACTTGCTGAGATACAGTTCTTTTTGAACTTATTCTGTCCACTTTATATAGAGTCCTTTGTTCTTGTTTACTTTTACTAAGGAAATGCAATGTAGCAAAGCCCTTCGAACAGGTCTGATAGTATTCAGATTTAGTAAAGGATGGTATTGTAAAGATACAGTCCTGACATCCCTATTCAAACAGAACTCCCTACTGGGTGCTGCCTGAGAAAAATTTTCCAAATTCCAGTCTTGGATGACTGCTGGAGGCGAAGTGAGTTAGCTGTTCCATCCCCCCTAAACTCAGTAACCCCTGCTTGCCTAATTCTCATATTGCTTTTAAAAATCTAGCCTTTAGTTTTGGGCTGAGGATTCAGAATCTTCCCAGTGCCCTGAAATGACCAGCTGGGATCTGAGTGTAAGCTATGCTGCTGAATGCAGCAGGAAAAGTGCAACCTTCATGGAGAGGAGAGAGTGAATAAGGGAATATGTTTTTGCAAGCCATACCCATGGAAAGGAAAAAAATGAAAATTACTCATTTTGTAGTATGAATTGCAGTAAAGCACACCTTAGTTCTGAATGGTCAGAGAGTATTTGACCATCTATTTTTGAGCCTAGGGCTCTTGAGCTACAAATGAAAAGGCTTTTCCAAGGGCTTGTGGAAGGATAGATAATTACTTCTGCACTTCCTGGTGTCTAAGCACATATAGAGTCTTCCTTGACATCAGCAAATACATTGTTTCTCACTGTTCAACAATAAATGTTCAAATAACCCCATTATTGTCACTTCAATGTTTTGTAAATTGAACAGGAACAACACATGCCGTAGCCTTTCTGACAGAAATATCGACGAGGTCCAGCTACAGAAGTCACCTTATAGCAAAACCAAGTTGGGATCAATAGAAAATCCAGGTTTTCAACTGCATTTATGGCAGGAGTTGCTAAGTCTGGCAGGTTGCATTTTAGCAGCACACTTGTTGGCCATGTCAGTCTTCATAAGAGTGACAGGTTTGATTAGACTCTTTGAGAGAAGCTGATTCAAAAATTCAGACAAAATAACATCTTTCTGCCAATTTGCAATATCACATTCACAATCCATTCCAGACTCATCAAAGCTAAGGAACACAGGACTTAACATTTTAATCCCCCCTGAGAAAATGAATCAGAAAATTATGTCTCTGAACAATGTGATTTTTTTCTTGAAAAACAAGAGTGGAGAACTATTAGTGAAACTGACTACCATGAATGTTGTGTGTCAGACCTTTCAAATCCCAGGCAATTAGCATGCAAGAGAATTCTTATCAAAATTCGAGGGGAAATGAAAAGGATAAAACAAATCTATGTGGTCACAATCACATGTAAGACAAGTCTAATTTGTTTTTACCTGTTCTTCATTTCCATATCACATTCAAAACTGTCTTTTTTAAAGGTTTTCAAATGTTCCTTCTACATCACAATTCCTTGGTCTTTCTTGTTATCCTGATTCACTGTGCTGTAACTGGGGGGAGCATGGGTGGAGTGGTGTTTTTCTTGCTCTGGTCACTGTGTGATCCACACAAAGTAAATTGCCAAGAAAAAAAAATTATTTGTTTAGAAGAGGTTTGAACCTTAACTTTCCTCTTATCTCCATCTCTTTTACTATAGCCTTAAAAAGTTCAGTTGAAATTCAGAACACGGTACTAATGACTGAACTACAGTGGAATGGCTGCTGGAAATTGTCCAAGTGAAGCGTAACCAAGAGGTAAGTAGAGTCTGAAATTCTGCATTTTATGAAATTGGTTTTATTTTATTTTACTTTGAGAAAAACCAAGGATCTTGGGCTTAGATCTTTGTCACTGAATCCAGGCTTGGAATCTGTAAATGTGGGATGATTGTGGCATGATTTGGGAAATATTTTATGAGGAATGCATGGCATCTACTCCAACTTAAAGATGACACTGATCTCTAGCCATTGTGCCTGAGAACATGGAATGAAGAAAGTGTTTGCTGCTGCTAATCCAGTAGATTAATTTTTGGTTTTCATGCTATAGTTTAAGTGATTCAGTAGGGAGTTGCTCTCAGATTCTGAGAGATTAAATGGTCTTGGGATATGACCTCTCTTTGTGTGGCAGAACGTCAATTCAGGATTCAGTTTTTCAGATTTTTTTCTTCATTTTAATATGGGAGAAGAATGCCTCTGAGATATTCCAATGGAACAGCAAAACTGTAATAGGATAGCAGAGCTGGAGCCATTCTTCTCTGTGGTAAATCTGGACCTTGAGACTCTTTCCATCTTCAGTGATTTTGCATCTGAAGAGTTTAGTACTTTTAAATTACAACAATAAAGTGGGCAGGACATTCTGCATTAAGGTGGGCCTATAAAAAATATTCACACTGGTCTTCCATTCATCACATAAAAGTTAACATGGAGTGATTTACCAAAGACAAGGGCACCTTATCATCACACTTCAGGCATCCTTTGTCCTAGATAGCTGACCAACTTTTTGCAAAAGGCTTTTGTGAAAAAAAGATCTGATCAGATATATACCAGCTGTGTAAACCCAGGCTTGCCTGTGGTATATTGGGAAAAGTTATGAACATAAAAATCTGAAACAATGAGCCAATCATGTAATTGTTTTAATTAAATCAAGTTATTTGTGTTTGGGGTTTTATATATTTATTTATTTATAACTGTATGAGAACAGCATTTTTTGATTTGGCAGTCTGGAGACAAATATACCCTTGCAATGTTTGTGGAAAAGACATTGAATTGTTATGCTAGCACACAAAAGTGAAAGAGAAAAACAAATTAATCTATTTTCACTGTCCAAGTTGAATGAAACGTGAAAAATAAACAAACAGCACAGATGGTGAAACAGTTTAAATTTTTAATACTCTCCCAGTGTTAATATTTCCAATATTTATAACAGCATGATAGTAACATATATTAAGATATGTTCTTTTATTTAAATAAAAAAGTATTAAGCAGATGAGCAATTTGCTGTTTTCAGCAAAGTCAAATCTAAAAAATATTTTTGGAACATAATCAGTTTAAATTTTGCTGCATAAATATTAAACAATATGTTCAAATGTTGGATCTCTGGCAGGATCTTATTGCTGTCTACTGCGGATAACATATCTGAACACTTCCAGTTCCATATGCTCATTTCTTTTTATTAATTTGCTATGTAAGTGTAGACGAGCAGAACTGGAATTCGCAGTAAGTCTCTTCATTGTTTTTCAGTATTCTCATAAATGGACCACAAATTTTGGAGAGAATCCCAAATGGCAGGTGCTGACACTAAGTAGAGACAGGAACAGCCTTCTTGTTAACATATTATCTGCTCCTCACCTACCACTGCTCTGTTACAAAACTCATTGACAATGAAAGCTAAATGAAGTAACTGAAAACTAATTCAGTACTGTCACAAATATTTCAGATAGCTTTCTGCAGCTTAGAAGCAAACAAGCAAAGATATCTTCTTAATGCCTTGCCTTGCTTAGATAATATCTAAGCTACTATGTTTTCTTTCCAGAGCAAATTTAAAGCATTCTTTGCAAAAGGTGGTGTCCTGGAGTGCTGAACTGGGGAAACAGAAAGACAGATGGAGGAAATCAAATTAATCAGGTACTGCTGCTTGCACAAGGAATTGAATGAGTTGGACAAGTAGTTGATATGACCTTAGCAGAACTATTTTGCTGTGTAACAGATCCATTAATAAATTTTGTAATGTTAGGATATTCTATATGTTAAAATTGATCTAGATGTTAAAATAGTCTCATCCCAGCATAATTTCTAGTTTATTTCTTTCAGAAGGTTAGAAGGAATATATTAGTTTATGCAGTGTTGCAAGTAGTTTAGGTAATGATATTTATTTAGACATAAACCTTTTCACTGTTCTTCCTCCTGTCAAGTCCCAGAGTGTGCCCATTGTTCTCATAGTCTGAAGAGCCAGAGAGATTTTCTTGCATAATATCAGAGACAGCTATGGGGGCAGTGACTCTGAAGGATATCTTTTCATTTAGAGGTCCCCATGAAGGTTCGTTCTGTGAAAGTTACTGATTGTGCTGTCAGTTCATAGAACTTTCTTTTTTATTTTCTCCTTTAACTTGAGGATTAAATTTCAATATTAGTCTGAGGGAGCTACCATCTTAGTTTTCCATACTGTTTTTGGAAATTGTAACCTGTGGTAAATACCTTGTGAGTTCTGCTGAGTAAATATGAAACTGCAGTATTAATTTGCTTCTAGGCAACTGAAGTAGGGAGGAGAGGGTGCCTGTACCCCCTTAGTGGGTAGGGACATAATGCACTGCCAAGATTTTCCAAAATGGTTAGTGGCTGAAGGTGTTTTGGCTGGTGGGTGCCACAGCTGAGATACCTTATAATGAGCCTGATTTTTGGAAAACAGCCTTTGAAACCAAGCCTTTAACAACAAGGCTCTAACACTCTCAAATTTCTGGCAATATGCTGCCTTGTTTTCCTCCTTGATTTTTGAAGCCATTGCTCTGGACCATCTCTGGTGACTATCACAAAGGTCATCTATATTGAATGGTTGTTTAAGTGGTACTTGTGATAGACTCATATCCTTTACATAGCAGCCACAAGAGGGAGATGTGGAACACTCACAGAATTTTAGGGTTTAGTCCTCTCACAGTTGTCAGTGTTGCCGATACTTTCTCTGATTTTTACCATCCATCTACTTTTAGTATCAGGCTTATTTTTCTGGAGATCACGGCTTACAACAGTGTATTTTTAGTTAGGAGAAACGTTTAGAACGGGTGCAGATGGAAATATTCAGTCACCTAAATTTGGCCCCCTTTTGCTCTTTAATAGAACAGTTACAGCTGTTTAACACTTTCAGATAACTATGCAGCTATCTCAGCACAGAAATAGGGGTTAATGGAACAGCATGGGGTTTTTTCCAATAAACAAATTCTAATAAATACATAAATTGTAATCACAGGAAACCCTTTTTTTACAGCAACTGTGCTGTAATGGGCTATTTTAGGGGTAGGGTAGAAAATTTGTACATGAGGGCAAAAGGAATAGACAATTGCTTTTGGGGACTGTGTAGATTAGTACATCATTGCATACTAACAAAGTGCTAATTGCTCCTTTTGACCACGGGCCCAGTTTGCAGAGCTTTAGCACAAATGTGTCCTGTACACTAAATTACAAAACTAACACTGCATTATTTCTCTCTACAGCTTGCAAATTTTTGTAGGGCAGTATGCATTAGCCTTAATTAGATGCAAAGAAAAAGGATGGCATAGAGATACTCACTTGTAATTTAGAAAGAACAGCCCTGGTGCTAATTACCCAGGTTGCAAGTCCTGCATTTCTTTTGTGGCAATAATAGTAAAAGCAAACAGTATACATATATTAATATAATTTTGGGATTGTTTTAATATTGTGTATAAGTGCACAAGTAATTTACCTCTACTCAGTATGTTAGCTGAAAACAAATAGGTGTGAACTATTTTGAACAGGTTGTTGGTAGTGCTTTCTAGATCTTTTTAAATAGCAGCTCTTTAGAATATTTGCCAATTATTTAATGATCATTTAACAATAACTGGGAAGGAAGTACAAAACCATGTAGAACAATCTCTCTTCTTTATCTTTACTGGAATCACACTCAGAATGGTAGATGTTCGGTTCAGAAAAATAGTATCTCATCTCTGCACTTTTCTAGAAGTCTAGAATTATTTGCTCACAGAGCCTTTCCACTCCTCAAACAGGATAGAAAGAATCATTGCAAGGAGACACATGTAGAGTCAATAGGAGACCTCACTTGCTTGGAAAGGCATAAATCTACAGGTGTCACTCCCATTCTGCTGCACATCATTTAAACCTTTTATGTAACAGCTCATGATTTTGTTTTTCGGCTAGAGGGGAAATTTGAAGATTGGGCTTCTTTCATGTATCTCTTTCGGTTCCTCTTTTGTTTTCATGCAAGCGTTCTTATAGGTCTGACTCTCTCTTTAAGTAAGCAGCCTGGCACTAAGTGAGTTTAATAGCTACTGTAATTTAATTCTAGCTCTGCAGATTCTTCATTTTGGATCTTAAGAATTTAGTACCAGAGACTGAATCTGGTACTTCAGGCATGTACTGTAGCATTTGAAGTTAGGGCATGTATCAAAGTATTTTATTAAGGAAAAGGTATCTGGTAAGGGAAAAGAAAAGATGCTGTAGGGAATCAGTGTAGGATGCAGTGTTGTGAAAAGAACAGACTAAAGCATTTCATAGGTTTTCCTTTCACACATTGTTAAAACAATATGAGTACTGAATAACACGAATTCCACTCTGTAGTCTGTTTTTTATAATAAACAAGATGATTTAAAAAAAAAAAAGGCAACGTATAAAAATTAACTGAAAAGGACACGTATGTGTCACCATAAGGGCACTCTGTGTCACAAAGCGAGTATGCCTTAGTTCCAGCCAAAACAACCACCCACTCAGGGTACTGAAGGGTAGGCATGCTGTTATGACCCAGATTCAAATGGTGAGAGTAGGAGTGAGAAAATGAAAGTGTTAATAATATTCCAAGCACAGAGCTAATGGGAGGGGAATTTCTGGGATTCCCCTTTCATTCCTATTCTCTCTCAAAATGAAACTAAAGAGTTCCCTCTGGAAAGGCAAAAAAAAAAGTAGTCTCTTTGGCTTATCACCAAATGTTGACTATTTCAACTGAGTGATATGTGGCAGAACTGTGCACCTGTCCTGGCTGGAAATATATGTGTGAGTACTGAAGAGGAATAGATGAATTGAGAGGTATAAAACATTTGAGGGTTTGAAACTGACATGTGCTGAAACATTTTTTGAAAATGGGAAAAGATTTGTAATCTAACATACTGACATACTTCTTTGTTTTGCTGCAGCTGACATAAGTTCGAAAGACAATAAATCTGTTGCAGCCATCAACACCAAACCAGCAGCCTACCCCACCAAATAGCTTGCACAATGGCATTTTGGAAAGGATGGAACATATGCTTACCATATTGCTGCAAAAACTCCTTTTTCTTGCTCCTTGTTGTGCCTGATTCAATTCATTCCTATTAGAACAAGCATTTTTATGTTGCTGAATTTATGCTGTGTATTTTATGTTTTGCAGAAATATTAGGAAGCCCTCCAACTCAGATAGGCTTGGTATCATATTAACACTGAATGTGATTAAAGAAGAGTTAACACTAGCAAATTAAATTATTTTACAGTGGTTGCTTTTTCAGTTTTTAGCTAAGTTTAATAATTGAGAAATTAAAGCTTTATCAGACTCCTATGTTGAACAACACTCATAGATACAAAATACTTGATTCAATGCAAGTGTCTTGTAGGTAGATTCTCTATAATGGAAATAAAGATTGCAGCATCAAGCTCTCAGGAAACTGCTATTGATCAGAAGTCCTGTATTCAACCCATTTTCACATAGTAAGTGTAGGACAGTAAAGATTATCTTCTCATAGTTCTTGCTTTAATCTGTTCAAACTTAAGAGGGTTACAGGGCTACCATTACTTATTTTCTGTTCATGTTTTCTTCCTTTGACGTGGGCAGCTTTTCTATTGGAAAGAATGAGAATCATAAAGTCATAGAATTATTTAGGTTGGAAAAGATCATGAAGTTCAACTGCCAAGTCTGCCAAGTCCCCAAGTGCCATAACTACACATCTTTTAAATACCCACAGGGATGGTAACTCCACCATTTCCTGGGCAGCCTGTTCCAATGCTTGGCAACCCTTTCAGTGAAGAAATTTTTCCCAATATCCAATCTAAACTTCCCTGCCACAACTTGAGGACATTTTTCCTTTTTTTTTTTATCACTTGTTACCTGGGAGAGGAGACCGACCCCCACCTGGCTACAACCTCCTTTCAGGCAGCTGTAGAGAGCGACAAGGCCCTGAGTCTCCTTCTCTCTGGGTTGAACAACCCCAGCTCCCTCAGCCGCTCCTCATAAGACTTGTGCTTCAGAACCTTCACCAGCTTTGTTACCTTTCTCTGGATTCACTCCAGCCCCTCAATCTCTTTCTTGTAGTGAGGGGCCCAAAGCTGAGCACAGGATTTGAGGTGTGACCTCACCAGTGCTGAGTACAGGGGGACAATCACTGCCCTGCTCCTGCTGGCCTCACTATTGCTGATACAGGCCAGGATGCCATTGGCCTTCTTGGCTCATGTTCAGCTGGCTGTCAAACAGCACCCCCCAGGTCCTTTTCCACCAGGCAGCTTTCCAGCCACTCTTCCCCAAGCCTACAGTGTTCAGTGCGGTTGTTGCAGGACCCAGCACTTCACCTTCTTGAACCTCACGCTGTTAGCCTCAGCCCATCATTCCAGCCTGCCTAGATCCCTCTCTAGAGCCTCCCTACCTTCCAGCAGATTGACACTCCTGCCCAGCTTAGTGTCATCTGCAAACTGACTGAGGGTGCACTTGATCTCCTCATCCAGATTATTGATAAAGAAATTAAAGAGGCCTGGTCCAAACACTGATCCCTGGGGAACACCACTTGTGACCGGCTGCCAACAGGATGCAACTCCATCCACCACCTTTCTCCGGGCCAGGCCATCCAGGCAGTTTTTTTTCCCAGCAAAAAGTACACCCATGCAAGCCACAAGCAGCCAGTCCAGGTAGACAACATTCTGGACAGCAGCTTTTCCCTCAGCCATTAGATGGGTCACCATGCTGCAGAAAGAGATCAGGTTGGTCAAGCAGAACTTGCCTTTCATAAACGCATCCTGATTTGGCCTGGTTGTCCTGCACGTGCTGTATGATGGCTGTGTGATGAACCAATGACATTCCCCATCACCGAGATCAGGCTGACAGGCCTGTAGTTCCCCATATCCCTTGTCCAGACCATCTTGTAGATGGGCCTTGCATTTGCTAACTTCCAGTAAACCAGGACCTCTCTAGTTAGCCAGGACTGCTGGAAAATGGAAGTGGCTTAATGAGCATTTCCACAAGCTCCCATAGTATCCTTGGGTGGATCCAATCTGGCCCCATAACTAGTCTAAGTAGTGTAGCAGGTCACTGACCATTTCCCTTTGGATTATGAGGGCTGGGTACCAAGAGAATAGCTGATCTTGTTATTAAAAACTGAGACAAAGAAGACATTAAGTACGTCAACTTCTTCCTCATCATTTGTCACTATGTTTCCCCTCACATCCAGTAAGGAATGGAGATTCTCCTTAGCCCTCCTTTTCTTGCTGACATATTTTTGGAAACATTTTTTATGTCTTTTATGTCAGTAGCCAGATCAAGTTCTAGTTAGGCTTTGGCGCTTCCAATTTTTCTCCCTGCATAACTTCACAACATACTTGTAGTCCTCCTGAGTTGTCTGCCCCTTCTTCCAAAGGTCATAAGCTCCCCTTTTTTCTTCTAATTACCAGCTCTTTGTTCAGCCAGGCCCATCTTCTCCCCTGCTGGCTCACCGTTTGACATAGGGGAACAACCTCTTCCTGCACCTTTAGGATTTCCTTCATGAAGAATGTACAGCCTTCCTGGACTCCTTTGTCCTTCAGGACTGCTTCCTAAGGGGCTCTGTAAACCAAGCTCCTGAACAAGCCAAGGTCTGCTCTCTGGAAGTCCAAGACAGCAGTTTTGCTGACCCACTTCCTAACTTCTCAGAGAATTGCAAGTCACCATTTTGTGATCTCTGCGCTCAAACCAGCCTCCAACCATCGTATCACCTACAAGTCCTTCTCTGTTCATAAAACAAGAAATGTCAGTATGTGGTTGGTTGCTTACAATATTTAGAATTACTTCAATAAATATGAATTTTGTGCAAAATACAGATGATTTATTTACAATATCAGTTGTTCTGTCAGAGACACTCCCTTAAGATAGAGCATAAATTAATTAAAAGTGGGGCTCAGGGGTAACTCATTAGCCTGCCTTCCTCTGAAGCTTTTCAGTGTTTGCAAGAGAGGGTGATGGAAGGTCGAGGAGGAGGAGGAGCAAATTATTTCTTTTGTGATGCCTCTTGTGAAGGCTTTTTCTCCCACTGACTGAGCACAGATATTGAAAGTCTGTTCTATCTCCCAAAAGTCTGATGTCAACATCAGATGTCATCCACAGCAACAGCAGCAGCAGCCGCTGTGACAGTAAAAGGCAAACAGTGGAAGATGTAGCCAAAATGTTGAAGTCCCTGCTTCCCTCCTCAGGGCTAACAAGGCACGCAGAGACCTATATTCTGAACTTGGGACACAGCTGCTAAAAGCACTTTAGTTTTCCAACCTGTGTGTCTGGAAAACTTTGTGATTGCAAGTGGTTTGGACAAGTCTGGCTTTTGAAGCAAAGCAAAAACTGAATTCTATAGGTTTGAAAGTGTAACAACTGAGTAAGAATGGCAGAATTTCACACCTCTTAGTTCAGATTTTCAAAAGAGGCAAAATAATGTTCCTGGTATTTTAACTCAGCTTTGAATAAAATAAAATAAAATAAAATAAAATAAAATAAAATAAAATAAAATAAAATAAAATAACTATATGGATGGAACTAAATGAGCCCTCTAACACACCCCAGAAACCATAAAAAATTGTAGCTGCATGGAAATTTTCATTTGAAGGGGCAGTTTGAAAATGGTTCGGTTTATGTAAAGGCTATTTGTTAGTCTCATCACACTTCCTGGTACAATGGAACTGTTAGCAACATATAGCAGTATTGGAAAATACTTTGAAATGACCCTTATCCAAGGACTGGAGTGAGTTGCCTTACAGTAGGTTGTCATGCTGTTTCTTTTTCTTTTTTTTTTTCAGCTGCCATCTGTGCTCCAGAATTTAGGTTTTCATTAAAGCAAAAATCAGCCATAAGGATTTCAGTCTCATTCACATTAAAACCCCTTGGAACAACTGAGAACTTGATTGTATAGTTACAAAGAAAAACTCTGAAATTCCATCCCCTTCTTTTCCAGTTTATATGTGACCCACATCAGTTTAAAGTCTGGCAGTGCTAAAACTGTATGGAGTCTTCAGAAGGCAAAAACAGAAACCAAATACCAAGCATTGTAATGAAGCTCTCTTAGTCTTCTGCAAGCTTGCAGTTGTAGCTCTGAGAAATCAGAAATGCCCCATTAATCTCATTGCAGTATCAGCCTGGAGATCTAATGCTATTAACTTAACTGTCAACTTCATTAACCATTTCATTGTTTATTGAAATGTATGGCATTAGGTGTATAGAGAATGGCACAGGTTGCTTTACGCAGTAAACATGAGTAACCTGAGAGATAAATTAGCATCAGCCTGAATTGTTAATTAAGGCAAAATCTAAAATTTCCTGTGATAACTCTAAAAATGTGTTTGTTTTAAATCAGTTGGGTTTGTGGGTGGGTTTTTAGGAACAGTACTGCATTTTTCCTATCCCGGTGTTTGTATCATTTTGAATTGTAAAGAATTCAGGTGCAAATAAAACTAAAAAAAGACCCCTACTAGTAATTAATATTACTATTTACACTGATACCATTATCCTAAATATTGGGGAAACTTGTGAGTGGGTCAGATGTTTGTTTTGTACTTCACATCAAAGAGGCCACCTGGTTGTGCTGGTATCAGCATATCTCCAACTTGTCATTGGTGCTCAGAAAATGATGCCATCATGAATTGTTACAAAAACAGTAGATTGAAAAACAGTCAGTGAAAGAAATTGCCTTCTCTCCTTGCTGTTGGTATTTTGGGGGGAATGGGGGTGGGGTTTAACCCATTTTAATCTAAGTTGTTTGCATTTTGTTTGCTGATGTTGGTTTCCCATACAAAAACACAGTCTTCTTACTGTTTCAAAAAGCTTTTTAAAATGGCATTGTCAAAACCAGGCTCAGTATAACTCCATGAAAATGAGAGCCTTTTTAATATTCTGAAAGTTTGCACTCTGAAATTGTTTCATCTCTTTCTGGATAGCATTCAGTGGGATCTCTCAAAAATTTCCTTTCTGAATTTGTGGGATTTGGGGAGGCAGGAGGGAAGGGGTCTATTCAGAGTACTAACCAGGCATGACCTGATTTAAGTTGTAAAAACTGACATTTTTGAAGCCCAACTAATGTTTGCACAGCCCTTGGAAGGTACATGATGCAGTATAATTGCTGAGTGCAACATAATTGTTAATTATTTGGCTTCAGGCAACATAAAAATAGCAGTGTACTCACACTCTTCATCCGCAGGAGAAACCAGAAATCACAAGTTTAAAAAAATAGGCCAGTTAACAAGAAAAAAAAAGGTGTAGGGGAGAAATCCTGGGATTCTGAAACATGACTATGCTAAAATAGTGTTTTATGGGAGATTTGTGTGATACTTTAGTGTAAAATGCTCATCAGTACTTTCTATTGCCTTGCAAATGGGCAATAGCAGTTCTGCTGGCATTAGTTAAAGTGTAAGAATGCAAGGGAGGTTGACGAATAGAAAATGGTTCAGAAGATTGTTTTTCCTTTACTAATGCAATACAGAATGATGCAACACTGGTAAAGGAAAAAGAGCTCTGAGAGCAAAAGCATCAGTGCCTTGACTAAGAGGTGGTGCAGTTCATTCATTTTCCAATTCCTTAGAAACTGGTGTAATTGGCGAATAATGTTTTACTGAATTGGTCTCTTTAGAGTTGTCAGTGGAATAGGATGAGAAATTGTGGTGCCAGCCACATGCTGCAGGTACAGTTCTTCATGAGGCTGAGTCTAACTTCTTGCCAAATGAAGACTAGAGAGATGACAGAGGCTTAAACCTCCTGAATCTCCTTGCTAACCTGCAACAGATGTTCTGGAGTGAAATGCTGATTCAGTTAAGTCAGTGCCAAAGCTCCAGCTCTTCAGTGGGAGCTGTGTTTCATCCATTTTTGTTGCCCTTAGTAAAGGAGACACCATGTAGGCACTTAGGTATCTCTGTGAGAAACACACTTCGTTGTGGCTGGGCAACATTTGATCAACATGGAACTGCTTTTTACCTGGCATCAACACCCATCTTGTGTCAGCTCCATGTGTTGTCTCAGTTTCCTTGCTATGCAGCTGTAACAGAGCTCACCTGCTCTGAGAAAGTCAGAGCTTGCTCTTCCATGGGTCTCCTGTGTGGATTCTGATCCATGGGAATGGAAGAGGTTTGCAGACCATACGCACCACTGTGCCATGGGAAAGTGATGCAGATTCTGTTCACTGTGGACGTGGACAGACCCGGAGTTTTGTTACCATCGTTGCTCTGGTCTCCAAAGGGGTTTTTAAATTTCATGACTATCTGCAGGGCAGAAAGAGATGATATGAAATTATAGTCAGAAAATATTTGGTTCCTCATCTACACACACCAGTGCAAAATGAAATAGTAAAGAAAAACTATTTTCATATAGCTGTTATAATTGAGAGAGGGTATCGTTTCACACTATAAAATCCCTTTGGAATTGTCAGGCCTTATATTAATTTGGTTTATATCACACAGAACACTGTGCACCAATGCAAAATTAATGACTTGGTATTTTGAAAGGAATGGTACAAATTACTTATTTGTGGGTTTCATGTGGGAGACATTGTTTTTTTTATATACTGGAGATAGTTTCACATGCAAAACTTCACCCACAACAAATGACTCAGACCTAATACAGCAACCCCAGTGAAAAAGCTGCTTGGTAAATGATGACCTGGCAGGGACATATTGATTCAAAGCAGTTTCAATATATCTCATGTGACTCATGATATCATTCACTGTCTCTCTACTGATCTAGCATGTGTGCAATATAAAACGTTATTTTGCAAATCTTTATGTATCTGAGAGATATTTAGCAGCACACTTACAAACCTGGTGGAAATCTCTTCATCCAAGTTACTTTTGTTACCTTGCATCTTGTCCCACTTCAAAGATTAACACAAATCCAAAACAATGCATGCGTTCAGTTGCTAATATGCAATTTTACATTAGATCTGATAATTCTTATACCTTTTGTGGAAGCTTCATGGGGATGTCTTTCTTAGGCATAGTAATTCTAGCTACTCTCAACTGGTTTGTGTCATAGCCTTGCAGATTACTGCATTTATCAAAGGAACCAAAGGCTAAAGTAGCTAGAACACCAAACTGCTGATGGGTTTCGTGAATTGTGATATTCAGGGGAGGTTTTGATTTTCTTCTCATTTTTTCTAATGTACAATGGGACTTAGAATATTTGTTACAGTAGGGATATCTATGGTTAAAAAGAATTCCCTCAAATTTAGGGGTCTTTTATATGCAAAATGCTTAAATGTAGGTGGATTCACAGATTAATCAGATCAAATAGCTACGGAGCTTTAAATAGTGCTGAGGTCAAATATGGCAGATGTGTGGGACAAAGTGTGGCCTATATGCCACCTACTAGCGAAGACATGAAAAAAAATTAATGATTGACCCATACCATGTTAAAAGAATTAAAATTTAAGTGATGACTTAACAAGGAAACAAAGAAACATAAACTGAGCTTTAATTGTCTTGATACAGAAAAGGTAGGATAATGGAGAGTTATTTGAGAGACATATGTGGAGAATTACTTGAGAGAAAGAAAATTAAGAGCTGCAAGAACAGACATGATTTGAAATTTCTTTGAAAAATATAAAAAAGCAGAGATAATCAAATTCATATCACAGATTTGAAGCATACATATCAATTCCAGAATATATTCTGCATTTTCAGAGACAAGGGTTTCTAAGGTAGTGATTATAAAATTCTATGAGTTCACTCTAGGTTTAAATGGAAGAACTAATTTTCCAAGTGGATAAATATATCAGCTAGATTAATACAGCAATGGCAATGGCTCTTTTAAATGCTAGTTGAAAAAAACTACCTAATTGTATGAAAGGAAAAATGTCTTAAAATAATTTAAAATGGTAGAACAGTTTAAAAGCCTTACTTAAACCATAAAGTGTAAGTACTTTTCTATCTAATCAAGTATATAGCTATAGAAGTAGACCCCAGTGGATATGTCAGTTTAGTTATTGCTTAAAACATGAAGTTAAAGTAAGTTATTATGGAAGAAACAGAAGTCCTACTTCTATGTTGACTCTTTTTGGTTAATTTCTACTGAATTCCCTTGGGATGTGATTGATATAATCTCAGCCACAGGGAAGCAATACCAGCAATGGCATAGTTCTAAGACAACAGAATTATAAGCTAAGAAAAAAAGAAATGCCAGCTGGCCAAATACAGAAAGTATAATTCTGTCAGTTTTTTAGTCTTTATGTCTCTGTTACAAATGAAAGTAGTATAAAGAAAGTCTGCTGTTTCTAGCTCCTGACTATACTAAAATATTGCTCCCATATGAAAAAGTTGAAATGCCTCTCTGCTATACTGGTGGTACTTTAATTTAATTTTGTTCATATTTCACATGCAGATTCATAATTCTGTGTTCCAGCCTTGATCACGAGGTATCCCCATCTAGCAGTTCGTTGTCCAGGCCATGTTGCCTTACTTGATTTACAAGAATGTAGCAGAAAATAGTGTCAGAATATAAGTGACATTTAATTATAGCACAGGTACTGCTTCTATCCTTGTCTGGTACTTGTCATAGATGGAAATTAAGTTTGCTTGACCTGATTTAATCTTAACAAGGGTATCATAGTTGTTACTTTGCTCTTTATTAGATCCTGGACTTGTATGTGATTATTAATTTTGCTGAGTTAGGCTGGCCAGCTGCTTAGTGTGATTGAGTGGTTGTGTTACCGAAATAAACTTGGGCGATGCTGTTTTCCTCCTTGCACATCATTTGCTTGCTCTTTTGTTCTTGCATGGCATTGGTGCTTACACAGCCACACACTAAATAAAATTAAGGATTTATTCCAGCAGAACTAACACAGCTTTGAAGAGTGGAGTAAAGTGGGAAGACAAACAAACTGGTTCCTTGACCTGGTTTACCACACAGTTAAAAACAGTAAAAATAACAGTTCTAACACTAGGGAGGTAGACAGGTGTGTGGGGCAAAGTATGCCTGCCCTGCCCACTGACTGCATACACATATGTAGGGTTAAAATTATTGTCAGCTCTTCTTTCTGCCTGTGTAAGCCAGCATGCTGGTTATTTCTAGTCTTTTAGCACCCCTTGTATCCTCAAGGTTTTAAAAAATAATTGCTAATGGTTTAAATTGCTTTATCCAATTCCCTATGAGCTCTAGGCCACAGTAAATTTCACCAGGTATATGTAATTTAGTAACCTCTAACTTATCAAAATAATCTCTGACTCATACTCTTCCTTGCCTAGCCTGAGTTCTTGCTTTACATCACTGCGTTAGCCCTCTGGTCATTGCTAACCTCCTGAGGCTGCAGCTTCATGTTTGTTGGCTAAATAGTATTCCTGTCCCAGTTGCTCTGGTGTTTGTCATAGGACATCACCCTCCAAGTTGTCCTGGTGCAAGTGGTTGTGAGTCAGTTTTGTGGATTATATCAGGGAGTTGATCCAAGTTGAAAAAGTCATGTTTTATTAATTGTTTTATTTTAACCCAAATCCCCGAGGGGAGAGCATCCAAATGAAAACAAGCCAGGGGTTGGGAATACCTTAAGCCACTGACCACTTTCTATTGTGAAAACAAGCCCTTGCAAACTTCAGCAAAACAGCTTTAGACTTACATGATTACAGCTGAGATTAAAATCTGGCCTTGATGTATCCAACCATCTGTTTCCATCACAAGAAAAGAGACTCAGCAGGAATATTTGCAATTTTGAGGACAGGATTCTGGTTTCATTCCTGTAGTTATATATCACAAATAACTCTACTGCTGGTGTTGGAGTTATTTTCTTATTTATTCCAGTGTATATTATTTGGGAACCTACTCTCCAGAAAATTACAGAATGAAAGTGCTTTGGGAGAGTCCTTGATTTTAGTTTCTCCAGGTTTATACCAACATGACTTCAGTGGACAGCTCTGGATTCATACCAATCTACCTCAGAATACATCCTTTTTTAAAGTAGTATGAAATGTATATAATTTTGTCTTAACCACTTTGGAGGAGTGTACTTCACCGCTATCTTCATAGTCCTAATTAAATGTGACATTTTTTCACTCCTTGAATTTTGTCCATCTCTGAAGTGACCTGCATAGGTAGTGTAATAAATCTGTGAAGGAAAAAACACACAGGTGCCTGTACCTTTATTTTCTGCAAATCAATTAGAAAACATAAAATAGAATTGAAAATACATACAATGAGATTAATTTCAACCAAATTTATCAGCCCTTGGGGATATCAGTTTGCTGAACATTGTTTGTTAGCAGTTACAGAAAAAAAAGTTTTACTCTCTAAAACATGGATAAGCATTTTGACGAAGTTGCTAAATTTATTTTTCAGAATTTGTTGTGAGTCATGATTGTAATTGTTGCAGGTCATCACTGCAATCCAAAGTATTATATTTGGCGTTCGTCAGAATGTGTGATGTGTACATATTTTGCCCATGTGCAAAATTCTTTTTTTAATAACTCCAGGGATTTTCCCAGTAGATATGTGTGGGCTAATGGGAAGATTTTGGTGTTTAGGTTATGAGTTTCTAAGTGGTCATATATATGTGTTGATGTGGCATTCGGATCCTTACCCACAAGTCAGCCGTGTGCTGATGAAGGCTAGCCCCATACTGCATTAGTAAAACAGGGCAGCAGGCTGAGGGAAAGGCTGCTTGTTTCCTTTGAAATCACTTGTGGAAGTCGGTTTCCATTTTGAGGCACTGGCTACAAAAAAATATGGACATATTGGAGGTGTATACTTTGTTATAGTATGCATGTTACCCATGTGTATAGGGGATCTTGCCAATGTATACAAAAACCTTAAGGGAAGGTGCAGAGAGAAAAGGGCCAGTCTCTTTCCAGTGGTACCCAGTGACAGCACAAGAGGCAGTGGACACCCACAGAAACACAGGAAGGTCCCTTTCAACGTAAAGAATAATTTTTTAACTGAGAGAGTGTCTGAGCACTGACATAGGGTGCTCAGATAGGTTGTGGGGTCTCCATTCTTGAAGATACTCAAAAGTCATCTGGACACAGCCCCGACCTACTAACTCTAGGTGGCTCTGCTTGAGCAGTGGACAAGGTGGCCTTCAGACATCCCTTCCTAACTCAGCCATGCTGTGATTCTGTGACATGTAGGAGCAAATCCATTGAAGAGTCAGAAAGATGATTAGAGAAGCCTCTGTTGTAGAAGGCTTTTGAAAAGAACATAGTGAGGATGAAGGAGCAGTGGAAATGGGGCTCAGACCAATCATGGAATCTCCATCATTGGTGACAGAATATGACTCATCAAAGCCCTGAGCTGCCTGGTCTAACTTAGAAGTCAGGTCTCAGTGTTGACCTTTTAGGCAACCTTTAGGTTGGCCCTTCAGAAACTTAAATTATTCTGATTTATTCTGATTGATTTTGTGCAAAATTTAAGCAAGACTCCGTGCTCTTTGCAGGTCTTAATGAATGCTGCGATATTTAAAGCAAGACATGACATAAACCCCAAGCTGCTGGTGAAGATTAGTAGTACGAGTATATCTTGACAGCTCTGTTATTATTACTACTTTGCCTGGCATTTGTGGAGCAAGAACCACAGCTGTTGATTGTACTACATTGGCATATGTGATATGACCAATATCCACTCATAAGTTGTTTCACAGAGGAGTCCCCTGGAGATGTGACTACAGGAAGCTGGGCTATGGGGTATGCTGTACAACACACTGTTTTGGCTAAGTGCTAATACCACAGACTTTAAAGACATGACATCAACACAACTCTCAGGAGAAAACTTGGACACTTCTGCATAAAAAGATTATGATAGATCCACCCCATCCTGCCATTTCAGCTGCTCCTTTTCTACTCTGGCTAATATCCACACTTTAATAATACATGTGGAGGCAGAAAGTTCCCCTGTAAAGGAATTAGATTTGGTGGACAGAAATGTCTTTGCACTGCTCGTACTCATAAGCCTTGGCACAAAACTCAAGGCAGGATTGATTGAATCAATACTTTATCATAGGCCCGTGTTGATCAATACTTTATCATAAGCCCGTGTTAACTCCAGTAGCTAACTATCTACGTGTCAAGGAGGGGAAAAGTAGGTGCTGGGAAGGCACTTAGTGAAAGTTTGCTCAGGATAAGATCTGGAGACAAGTAGTCTTGTTGAATTGGCAACAGCCCCAGTAAACTCAGGGCACCCTGAGTCTGCTGAATTGATACAAGGCTACTTGAACATGCTGGCATCAACAGTGGCTTATATAACTTGGACCACATCCTGGGAGACATTGGCAGCTGGATGAACAGAATACAAGATTGTATGCCTAACCATGAAACAGAAGAACTGTCTGAAGGTCTTTCTGAATTACTGCTTGGAAGCCACCGATGCTTCAGTAGGATCCTTAGCTACCAAACATACAGTGAAGTTGTTGCCCCTACTATTGCTCTGACTGGTAACCATGAGTGAAAGCATGAGTGAGTGAATGTGTAACATAAAGTTATTTGCTACCAATAGTAGCAACTTAATGGCCAAAGAAATATCCTGCATCTCCCTCACTCAAACTCCTGTCAGGGAAAAGGGAATTTACAACACTTCTACAACAAATTAGAAATATAATCAGACAGAGAAGGGTTCTATGCTTCTTGTTTCCTTGCTTTTTATTTCCAGTTAAAAATAGGTAGTACCTTGCTTTCAGCTGGGATGGAGTTAATTTTCTCCCTGGTAGCTGGTCCATTGTTGTGCTTTGAATTTAGTATGAGAATAATGTTGATATCACACTGATGTTTTAGTTGTTGCTAAGTAGTGTTTACCCTAATTCAAGGGCTTTTCAGTTTTCCATGTTCTGCCAACATGGATCTGCACAACAAACTGGGAAGGAGCATAGCCAGGACAGCTGACCTGCAGTGGACAAAGGGATATTCCACAATACAGAACACCATATCCAGTATATAAACTGTGGGGAGATGGCCAGTTTGTGTTCGGAGACAAGCTGGGTATTGATCAGTGGATGGTGACCAATTGTAGTGTGCAGAACTTGTTTTTCTTGTGGTTTATTCCTCTTTTTTTCCCCTTTCTTCATTATTATTATTCTTGTAGTTGCTATTATATTTTACTTTATGTCATTATTAAACTGTTCTTAACCTGTGGGCTTTTCCACTGAGGTGGGGTATGTGAGTGAGCAGCTGCATAGTACTTGGTTACCAGCTGGGGTGAAAACCACAACGGTGGAAACAGATCAAGCAGCAAAGTTTTGAAATAAAATCATTCAACAGATAGCTTTAATGTCAATGTGGACTATATACAGTACTAATTCTTTTTATTCTAGTAATTATTCATAAAAGTGTCCAGAGTAAATCAGATCTAAGGCGTATCGTCCTACCTTGAGCAGTAGCTACTACTAGATATGTCAAAGAAAGTGCAGGAATATTGCCAGGGAGTTGGTTGACTGTGTAGAAGAGTGTACTTCCAAAAGCTGTAATTGCTGGTTGTTGAAATTATCTGTTGTGTAATATTTAACATTCTAATGATATATAATTTTGCTTTGTGTGAGAGATTTCCCTATTGCTGATCTGAAATTGCCACTAAATTTCCATTTCAGTGGATGCTCCCCTGTACTGAGAACGTGTTATTTGTTATTGTGATTCTTTTTGTGTTCTCCCACTTAATTGCCTTCTGTCTAAGGCAAACATAGGAGAGTCTGTCAGTGTGTTTCTACTATTTTTTTATCTCAGTTAATTCTTCTGTCACCTTTTTGATAGGGGTAATTAAAATTGTGCAGTGTTCCGGATGACAAGAGATTTTTTAGTTAACTGAATGGCAATGCATAGACACATAATTTTATTTCTGTTCTATTACCATTGTATTTTATGCATAACCCACTAACTGCTTGATTTTTCCACTACAGTTTCTTCATAAATCATGATCTTTTTTGATCTAGTACGGTGTTTGTTGAGTCCTTTTCTGAGGTACAGTCAGTTTAAAACCCAATAAAGTGAGCAGTTCCAGTGATTTTCTTTAGAGTGTTCCAAAGAGACTTGCCAGCATCTGGTTTCATCTGCCATCATGTTTTCTATTCACTCAACTTGCTTAAGACATTCAAAGTTTTTCACAGTTTCTCTGGTCTCGATCTACTTGAATAGATTTGGAATGTCAGCAAAACACTTTCCAGATAGTTGATAAACAACAGATGCCCTCGGATGGAACCTTGTGGCACACCACAGATAACCTCATGTCATAGCAACTATTTTTCTTTCTTTTTGTTTCTTATTGCTTCACCATTTTTCATATGTGCAACTACATTGTCTCCTCTGCCTTCTCTTCTTTGTCCACTTAACTTCTGTAGTTGCTCTTTACTAAGTCTGGACAAAGGACCAGAGAACTTCATAGTTTATGTCAGCCCTCTCATTTACCCGCTATACTACTGACTCATTTAAAGAAATTTTACAAATTAGCTCCTCTGCAGAGCTCACAATGTATAGATCTCATTTTATTCTAAATATTTTAAAGGCACCAATGCAAATAATTTACCAGTTATTGAAAGTAAACTATTGGTCTGGAAGTCACTGGATAACTGTCCACTCTTTCATCTAACTGCTTGTGCAACACTGACTGTCCCTCAGCCCTCCAGTATGGCAGTCAATCCTACTCTCCCGCTCAGGACAGTAAAAAATTTTGTGTATAAATGTCCTGTCTTTCAGTACTGGATGTTTGCATAAGCACATGGTGCTATCACGTTTAATGCAATGAACACAGCTGACCACTGAGACATTGGATTATGCTGGTGTGATTGCATGTGTTAGCACTCACCTTTTACTCTCTTGATTTGAATCTCACAGTTTACTCCCTTTCTTCCAAGATTATCTTCATAACAACTTTATGCTTTTTCGAACTACCTGTACAAATGATAACATGTATTAAGTTATGACAGGCAGGAATTTACACACACCTATTTGCAGCTGGGTGCAATACATTCAGCCACTTTCTTTCCCAAAATTCTTAATCCCAAACAAATCTATCTGTGATCTGCTTCCTACTCTCTGCTCTTTCTGAGGGCCCTGTTGCCAGCTTGTCTGTTACAGCTTGTCAGTGTTTGCTTCTCTAGTGAAGATAACGTAATGTCCAGTCTCTCCTGACTACGGGGACTAATCTGTCTGTAAGGGAGCCTTATGTACTGTATACCAACCAGGCTGTATTGACTTCATTGCTTTTAGATTAGTCTATAGCAGCAGATGGCCTTCTGTCTTTTTGGCACTCTCACAAAATGGCCAGTCTTACTCTGCTGCTCCTGGGATGGTGAGTATTTGCACATGGGGGATGATGGCTGCATTCAGAAGTCTTCCCTTTTCTGCTAGATTGTTTTGGGTTTAGAGCAGAGACTCCTGGATGCCCAGGTAGCATTTTCTCACCCAGTCTGCCCCTTTTAGATAAAATAAATATGCTTCTTATTACAGTGGAAGAATCTAACTTGACTTTTCCACTACATCTGGAAACAAGTGCATAGAACTTTCTTTTCGCTCTGGACACATACCTAGATATACTGAGCTCAGAATGAGCAATGTTGGGAATGTGCAGTAAGCAAAACAAGGAGTAGAACTAGGAAGAATTTGTTGCAGACATCTGGGGATCATTCAACTTTGTGTGATTGGATCTAATGGTTAATTATGAACTGAGACAAATCTGCTGTTGAAAAGTGACTCCAGAATAAGTAGATTCATCCTCCTGGAGGTTCTGTCAGAGAGGCCACTCCTATGACAGCTCCCACAGGACTCTAATTGCAACCTCTGTCTAGGAACATAGAAGCACAGCTCATGATATTGTCCCCTACAGCTGTCCAGCTGCAGCAGCAGCTCTTTGCTTTGCAGCTGTTAGCAGTTAAAGCAGCAGGTTACAGCCACTTTGGGCATCTCTGTTCCACAGCAGAAAGTGAACTTAGCTCTGAAGAGAACACTGCAATGATTTGTGACAATTATGAGCCATAATGGTGACATATTCTACCTATGATTCTCTAATCACAACTGCATGTTCTTTTGCAAATGTTGAGCATTCCTCCCTACCCACCAAACTAGGGAGAGATGAACTCTAGAAAAGAACATAAATGGGCTAAAAAGGTGGAGATATAATTTATAACAAGGGATCTGTAAAAATGTAGAAATCAGAGTGCAAACTTCAGTTTTCCCAGAAGGCAATATCCTGAACTCTTGCACCTTGCCTCTTCAGTGACCCTTACCTCAGCAGTCCTCCTTTTTCCAAAATGACCTCACACTCGTTGTCTGGTCACCTTCTGTAGAACCAAAGTGAGAAAATAAGATGGCATTAGCTCTATTAACACATTTGGTCAAGTGAAACAGAGAGATGAGCAGTCAAGGCCTTGTCATCTTCTGTGCTGAGCTGATGCAACAGGCTCTGCTCGGGAGCTGAGGTCTGGAGCAGTACCTAGCTAGGAACAGTTAAAACTTTGTTGTCCCTGTTTTCATGCACTGTAGATAATATAGATCATTTTGTGGCTTCCACAGTATATGACAAGACAAATTATTTGCAGTGAGCTCCTCCTGTACGAGTGGTCAACACACATTTCATTACAGAGCCTACAACTAGCATATCAAAAGTGAAGACCTGGTACTTCATTAATTCACTTTCCTTCCTTTTTTTTTTTTTCTTTTTTTATCTGGCTATTCTTTTTTCAGTATTTATCAGATAAATCTCTTTGCTGATTTTATGAAGAAATAACTAACATGGGATTCTTGGTCTGAGTGCTCAGCAAATAGCTCATCTTTGGTCTAAGGTTGTGATGTTAGTGGATGACTGTCCTTGAGAGTTTCCCCTCTCCATTTCTGAATGATCATGAGGAGTTTATACTAGAAAATCAAAATTGTGGATGACTAAACCTAACTTGTGGATTTCCTTCTTTAAGCTTTTTAGGGAAAAGGCATTAAAAGAAAGTTTAGAAACATTTTCATATCACACAGGGGACAATAGCTGATTTCTCAGTTGAGTTGTCTGAGACAATCCAAATGCTTTTAGAAGGAAAACAATCCAGAGAATTGTCTAGCTGAATTCATCCATCATCATGCATGGGGTATACAACATGGGGTGTACAACACCCAAGCAGGGGGAAGTAACTGTTTAAAGGCTTTCTTAAAAACTGCAGTATACATGTAGTCAATGTCATCAGAACATTTTTTCCTTGAGGGAATGAGCTTAGCAGAGAGACTGGTGTTCTAATATTCTGAAAAGTTCACTGAGTTATTTTCCCTCTGTAGGGGCAAAGGTGCTGAAATAACCTTAATTTTACATCAGTCTTTTCAAGTTCATTTGAACATAAATATTGTTGTTCTTTCTTTCTTTCTTTTTCTTTCTTTCTTTCTTTCTTTCTTTCTTTCTTTCTTTCTTTCTTTCTTTCTTTCTTTCTTTCTTTCTTTCTTTTCTTTCTTTCTTTCTTCATGGTATGTGTAACTTTTGCACAACTGGAAATTCTTCTTTTTCTAATGTGTAAAAGCAACTGTTTGTAGCTCATTATAAAATGGCCTCATGTTAGTTTAGGCAGTGTTCCTGAAGAGCAAAAAAATAATTTAGAGTTCTCTTCTGACCATTCGATCTTCAAAAATGGCCAAAAATCTCTCAAGTTATGAGGAAAGAATGGCTCATCCACAAATGAAACTCCAGGCTACATAGAAAGGTAGTCCTAATTCTCTTGATTATATGTTTGAATGTGCTCTAAACAAGTCTCTTTCTTCAACTGAGTGTAGAAATAAAAGCTATGTCAATCTCAAAACAAACAAGCAAATAAACTTATCAAAAATACCCATCTTTTGCAAAGATTATTAGCACAATTCAGCATATGCTTAACCCGAGTGTGGAAGGCAACATTCCACCTTGTAAGCAAGAGAGGATTTTAGTGTTTATGAGACATTTTGGTAGGGAGAGATAAGGGCTGGTACTGAGAGGCAGGGATATTATGTGAAACTGATGTCCTGCGCTATTACTGTGAAAGTTTACTCCCAGCAAGCTACATGAGAAATTCAGCAGAGATTCCTAAAGGTTTACACTAAAAATCTGTGGAATAAATAAATAATTTATTCTTCTGTCAGTCATGTTCTTCTCAGTAAAGGTTCCTCTTGACTGACTGAGAGAAAAAGGGAACACGTTACCACGGCCTCAAAATCCCTGTTGCTTAGCTTAAGTACAGCACTGATTTGAGAGGACAATGTTTGCATGTTGTAAGATTATGGAAACCGTGTGCAGTGGAAGGCTGGATGTTAGCTGGGTGAGTGAGTAGGCTCTGAGCAATAAAGCATCGGTGTATGACAGTAGAACACAATGCTGAAGGGGTATCATATCACACGGGCTTTTCTAGACCGGAAAGGCAATGTAGGTTAGATAAAGTCAGACAATGTTCTTTGCTTGTTGTAGCCTCAGAGGGAAGTTGCTGAATGAAGAGATTTTTCTGAAATACTCACAAGCCGAGTTATTGATTAATGCTAGATATTCACCTCTTCAAATAACACCCAGGGGTTTTTTTTCCTAGTACCAAGGAGAAATTAAATAAAAAGCTATTTTTCTCAAATATATCTAAATAGATATTTTAAAATATACATTAATAGTGTTCCAATGCCAAAATTTTCCTTGGTTTTTTGAGCATTATGGCCAGCCAAGGATCACCATCAATAAGACTACTATCCCTATTTAGATCAACTGGCAAACATAAAACCCATCTGTGTGTTGTTTAACAGGTGCCATTTTAGATCCATGGGGAGCAAAGCAAGCTTTGTACAGATGGACAGTTATTCATTGGACCTGTGCTAGCAGTATAATATTTATTCAGCCACTGCCTGCCTACAAGCTCAATATTTGAAAGAGCCAGTGAAAAATGTTTCTGCTGGAATATTTTCCTGAGAGGGATATAGGAGGAGGAAGTAAAGGAAATTCCATTAAAAATTGTTGGCTTACACTCACCAGCAGTCTCATTTTGATCAAGAAATGCAAGTTCTGGCGTGTGTTCTGGGAATCACATGCTGCAACCCAAAGATTTTAATTATTAATAGAAATACTATTAAACAGTGTTCTTTTCGTGGAAAGGAAGGGAGTTTCTACTGCTGACCGCAGTTGTATAAATTGAAATGGAAACTGGCAACTCCCGTCCACTACACCAGGTAATGAAGGAGTCTTTTCTCCACTTATGTCATCACTTCCTTGTTTGTTTTTTTTAATTTTATGGATGACCTCAAGAATGGAGAGAAGGGTATATGAATATTATTCATTTATGTGAATAATGAAAAAATATATGAAAGAAAATTTCAAAATGTATCTTGCTAAGTCTAGTGAAAAACAATTGGTTGGGCTGACTTGTACCAAAAAGGAATACCTTTTGCTGTGGAAAACACTGCAGAGATTCTGTGGGTTGCTATGAGTCTTCTGTGCATGTAGTGAAGTGATTCTCTTGATTGCAGCCTCACAGAAATTACTAATGTAGTTTTCAATAACAGCTTGCTACTTGTTCTGTAGTCAATGCAGGAGCATGGGCATGCAGGCATTTTATGCTGCTTAAGCGTAGTAAAGACATCTCCATGTAAATGACAGTGAGTCTCCAGCACGGCAAGGCAAGCAGTAAGTTGTTGGAATAAGCCAGCTGAACCTGAAGCTGTTATTAGCACTACCTGCAGTCAGGTGAAAAGTGACTCAACCAGTAAGAAACAGGCATGGTGGTTTGGATGTTAAATATAGCACCATTTGTGTTGAAGAGTGTATAGACTCATAAAACTTAACATCATTTGTTGCAAGATATACTTACAGACTTGCCAACTCTCAAGCACTGTGTTGGACTTCCTGACTGCGGCAACCTTTTCTCCCACCATGGCTTCTGACTCAGGTGAAAAAAAAAGGAGTGCAGTATATAAGCATTGAGAGTCATAATTGCTTCAGGTTGATTAAATTTTAAGATGTGATTTGCTCCATGATGACAGCAATTAAACTTGAACAAAAAGCCAATTGCACTGGACAAAATTACCATTTCTGTTACTACTATTGAAGTATAAATACTATCATAGAAAAAAGGTTTCAAGTATTGAGATAAAATAAAATGACCAACTTTTGCCAATTTTATATTATTTCCCTGGAATCAAAGTATGGTTGAGTTGGAAGAAGCCTTTAAAGGTTATCTAATCCAACTCCCTGCCATGGGCAAGGGACATCTTTCAGTAGATCAAATGCTTTAAAGCGCAGCTCAGCCTGACCTTGAATACTTGCAAGCATGGAGCATCCAGAGTTCCTATTGTCAACCTGCTCTAGTGTCTTACCACCCTCACTGTAAAATATTTCTTCCTTATGGCCAATCTAAATCTACCTTCTTTAAACTGCTGCCCCTTGACCTATCACTACAAGCCTTGGTAAAAATTCCCTGTCCATCTTTCTTACAAGCCCCCTTTATATATTTAGAGACCACAATAAGGTCTCTCCAGAGCCACCTCTTCTCCAGGTGGAACAAACTCAACTGTCTCAGCCTTTTCTTACGGCCCTCTGGCCACTTCCATGGCCATGTTCTGGGACTCTCTCCAGCAGGTTGATGCTATTCCTGTGCTGGGAACCCCATGGCTGGATGCAGGTGAGGCCTCATGAGAGCAGAGCAGAGAGGCAGAATCACCTCTCTAGACTTGTTGGTCACCTCTGGATGCAGCTCAGGATGCACTTGGCTTTCTGGGGTGTAGGTGCACACTATCATCTTGTGTCCAGTTTTTCTCAGAATTTTTTACTGTACAAATATAGCATCCTGGTGATTTGGAAAAGAAATATTCTGCATCTACATCAGGTTGTATACAGTTTTTGAGATAGTACATACAGGTAAAGAAAGAGAAAAAAACCCCTCAAAACAACTCCAAAACACCACTTTCTGGTTGTTTCCAAATATTAAAAAAAAAAAAA
>VZTZ01042130.1:146308-160241 GCA_013400955.1 Drymodes brunneopygia
AAAAAAAAAGATAGTATTCATTCCCAGAAGAAAGCATTCAGGATTAAGTTATGGAAGTGTCCAAGAAAACACAGTTCTCATTATGCCATGAAGAGCTGCCTATGCTAAAGTCATCATCCAGTCCAGTCACTTGTGTGCACGGAGATGGTAGACTCTTACTATGGATGAGCAAATATTTCCTATGCTTTATTCTACAATTTTAAAGAATATCCTGATCAGAATTACAGCTTTTTATATAGGAGGGACTGTTAAGAAAAGAATGCAAATCAGGTTTTCTTATAGGCCAGTGAGTGAGAGCAAGAAGTGGAAAATCAGGGGCAACCAGAGGCATTCATGTTACGTTTTAGAAAAATAATTTCTAAGAGTGACTGTGAAGGCCTTGCTTGGTGCTATCACATTTCTGAAATAACCCTTCTGGGCTTTTCTAAATATTTGCATTCATTGATCAGAGACGGAAAGAGAAAGTTGAACAGCACTAAAACAACATTGTAACTACAATAGTTTGGTTTCAATGATGTTAGTAATTGCTTTTACTTACAGGCTTCTCTGTGGAATTCTGATCTGCCAAGGATCATGCCTGCAATGTGGATAAAAGATAAAAGATGGATAGACATGAAAATATATTTTTAGGTAGTTCTGTCTTCCTTAGTAAAAGGAAGATTGTTGCTTCTGATCAACATCAGCACATAGCTTGGCTCTGCTCTCACCCTGCTTTTACCAGCTACCTCTCCAGTTCAGGGTTCTTCTCATGTGTCCTAGTGAGGCCTCATCCACACAGTCCTATTTCTTTGTTGTTCGACAGTCAGACATATCCCTCTGTGCATGTGTTGGGGGAGTCCTTTCTCCTACTCCCCCTCCTGGGAGGTGTGAGAGAGCCCTGATATGCTAATGCTGACTTCTTTTTTCCAGGGCCTACTCGGCTTCCTTTTCCTTTGGAGACCATATGAGGTTTTCTCAATATGCTCTATTGTATTTTATATCTAATTTCACTTCTTATTTTGTATTATTAATTCATTTGTTTTCTTTGAGTTTGCTAAGTGCAGGCAGTCTGTGCATGGCTCATTACATTACTTCTGAACAGCCACAGCCAAACCACAGCCAGAAGCCCCTGCTGAAGAAGTGGTGCTTTTCATTCTTGTTCTCTTGCTCAAGAAAAGTAATTGAGTTTGTATAATTAGTGCTTTAAATTCATCCAATAAAAAAGGAGATTTTTCAACCTGTTTTTTTTTATCCCCCAAGTGTGAAAATTAGATTTATCAGTTATTAACTTGTTTATTTTTTTAAGGTATCTAGCTTTGTGTCACTGTTGATTTCACTATTTGCAAACTGGCTTTGTCATTTTATTGATAGCACTTGAGTGAAGAACTCTCTGATAATATATGCAAACTCACAGCTCTCAACAAGCTTTACAGCTCCGTTAATGAGGGGATTAACAAGAGCACTGCAATGTATTTAACCTGCGGCACTAGCTCTGTTTCAATAAGACTTCAACAGCCTATTAAATGGAGTGGGGGGCTCAATTAACCCAGACAAAGGCCACTCTACAGAACATGGCAGGGAGGACCACAGTTAGCATCTGCCTAAGCAGCTTGTTCCGAGCTGGAAATAAAGAGGGTGACATGTTCTTGCCCCGAGCTATGATATAACTGAAATGGTGATTCTAGTTCATCTGCGCTGACTGAATAGGTGCCGGCATTGAAACCCACCACTATCTCGCCATATGACAGTTTGTAAAATCCGAGTGCACTCAACGGTCACCCAGAGCCTCCTGCCTGCGAGCACTGAGGTATTGTTCCCAGGGAGCTCTCCCCAGCACAAGGATGCAGTGCTGGCGTGGTGTAGCCTCTGGACAGTCAGGGGACATCACGTCAGTAGGTCTTGCAGGGAACGTTTTAACAATCTCCTGCCAGAGAGGGATTTGGCATAGAGGTGTTACTGGTCTTTGTGTAATCTGGTTGTTTCATTGGAGGTTAAAATAAGAACTGGAAAATGACACATAAGCAGGGTGGGAGAGAAGTAAAATTTTTTAGAATTGCAAATTGTACAACAGCAGCACACCTACATTTCTCAGTTCTTGGTTAAATATCAAATATTTGTTTTAAAAGACATTACTCATACTTTTGATTAAACTTGTGTTGACAATGCTTTACTGAGTAAAGTTCTAATTCTTCTTTTGGTTTTGGGATGAGAAGAAAGGATTTTTGCTATTCCTAGGGAAGAACTGCAGAAATTAGCTATTATTTTATTTGCTATTCTAGGCTTAGGTTTCTCAATAGATATTGTTACAGACCTTTATCTGTAGGTCTTTATCAAGAAATGGTCACTGATGGAAGAATGGCACTAAGGTGGTGTTATGTGCCCTAGTGTAAGAATCTAGAGACCATGTTGCAATTATTTGCAAGATAATTGGAAATACTAGAAAACAGCTTTTTTCCTATGTTAAAAAGTAGAAAATAACAGAATTTTTAGCTAACAACCAATCAAAAAATGTGAGAATGTCTACTGCAAAATTTGTTAGATAGACAAAAAAGATAGGGGACACGAATTTATACCTAGATTAATTGTAAATCCTTTCAGAAAACACAACTCTTTTCAAAAGGGTGTGATGGTTTTCTTTCATTTTCTCTTTTCCTTAAAGAATGCTATGTGTTCATTAAAAAAGCATGCTCATGAGTGTATACCAAGCAACCATCTTGGTATATTGCACGTGGCATAATCTGGTGACAAGGGCCAATAAATAACCTTTCATTCTTAGCAGAATAGATGAAGGAGCTAGGTCTACCAAAATAATGTGGAAGAAATGTATGGGCTCTCTCAAGTGCATAAGTGAGTGGTAAGTCCATGGCTTACCTGAAAATAAATGTATATAAATAATTTCCAGCGTAAAGACTCCAAACTGCATCTGTTTTTTATAGAAATCAATCATGTTGATTTGTCTGCCTTGTTTTCAGTGACAAACATGCATAATGCTTTTTCTCAGGACCATTGTTTCTAGTGCTCTGTACATTCGGTTTTACGTGACATTCAAGGCCAAAAAACCATAAGAATCCTTCCCTCCTATGCAAGTCACTTCCAGGTTTATGTGATGTCTTAGATCTCAAGCCTTCCAAGGCAGAAAACATCTGCATTTCTAATGCAGAAAACAAACAAAAGACAATTTTTTTGCATCCCCTCCAGAGATAATTAAGAGACACAAAAGAGCAGACACCCAATTACTTTTGCTTTGAGGTCAACTTTAAGTATTTCTGATTATCATAGTAAGGACACGTGCTGCTAATTTTGTACTTTTATGAAGAGGCTAATTTTCTTTCCTTGGATCTGTATGTTATTATGGTTTGAGGATAAAATAGGTGAATTATCATAGCCATGTATTGATTTCCAGCAGGGAAAAATAAAGGGAAGTTATTAAATGAACACTGGGTTTCTGTTGGGATGTATTTGCTTTACCTTTTTAAGTCTAACCTGAGGTTAATAGGGCATTATTGCCTCTAACCACATCTAACTAGACATGCCTCATTGGTAGAATACATGCATTATTGAAAGTTCTAGAGGCAATGTTGTTGTTTTTTAAAAGGGGAGGGAAAATTGGAACAAATTATGTTGTCAAATAATTAAGAACTGCATCAAGCCTTCAGCAAGCATGTTAGGTAGTTTCTGTAGACTTGGGTGTACTTTCTTAAAGTTTATTTTGATTCATTGAGCCTCTGGCACAGAGAGGTCCCTGTTGTGCTGGAAATGGCTCAAGCATGTAGAAATCAGGATACAGGATAAGCATAGAGGATGTGATGATGGTGTTAGTGATGGTCTAATCCAACAGGGCAATTTTTGATCTCCTTTTCCTATCCAGTGTATTCTCCCCAACACTGAGAACTGCAGATGCTATTTGGCAACGGCATGCAATTCTAGCTACTCTCTGCAGTCCTTTCCTCTTGCATTTTCCCACCGCCCACAACTGCTGGATAAGGGATGTTAGAGAATGCATTATGCCTGTTAATTTTATTGTCTGCTTATGGATCTATTGTCCATGTATTTATTCAGATCTCTTTTAACCTGATGCTATCTTCTGTATCTTCAAGTGCCTGTGGCAATAGATTCCAGGGGTTCATTCCTGTTGTTTAAAACCAAACTAATTACTTAAAAAATAATTTCTAGGTGGGTCACCTTTTTGTTGTGCAACCCCTTGTTCAAATTGTTTGGAACTTGCCGCATAACCACTCACCTTGTTCATTGCCATCGTAAAGTTCTAAACCTCTCAGGTATCTGCTGTCCATCTTGGAGTTCCATCCAGTTTAGTCTCTTACAAAGGAGGAGCTCTCTCTACTTAATTATTTTACTTGCTGTTCTCCATACTTTCTTAGCTTTGCTCTGTAATTTTTTAGGTATGGAACTCCAAATAATACTTGAAGTTCTTGCTTATCATTTACATCATTTTCTATTAATTCTTTCTTTTTAAATCATGTTCATTGAATGATAATAACAATTTGCCCATAAGACAACAACACATTAGGCAAAGTGATATAATAGGAGAAAAAATTGCTTAGTGCACATTGCTACTGCTCCTCTTCCAAACAATTTTTTTTTGTCATTAGGAAAAACATACACAATATACAAGTAGCAGGTAGGTCTTTGCTCCCTGTCAGTGCTTTACCAGATATGCTGGCTTTCAGCCAGGCCAAGTTAACTGGAATTCAATTAGCATCTTTGACACTTAAGCAGTTATTTTTCTACATTTATTGGCACCTGATTCCCTGTGAGTTTAGCTACGCAAGAATAAAGATGTCTATTAAATTTTCAGCTTAATGAATGGCTTTCAAGAGAGGACAAAAATCAGTGTAGTATTAGAGGTTGAAGTGTGAACAGGAAATGAACGAGTTGGTGTATAGCAAATTGCAATATTTCAGAAGGTCAATAATATAAAAATTATACAAAATATAAATCATAGGAATAGCCATTAGGAAATCCATCAGGTTCTCTGCTAAGGAAAAATATCAACAGTGTTTGTCTTAAATTCTTACCGAGTGTCAGAGAACAGGAATGCATCACAGTGTGGGCATTTGAATGAGGCAAAAAAAAAAAAAAAAAAGAAAGAGGATGAAAGCAAAATTATAAAGGGTAGTTGAAAGAAAATACACAAAAAAATGCCAGTCCGTAAAGATATATCTCACAGACAATTTATCTATACTATTAAGAATTATGGTTTGTGGAATCAAACCCACATTCCCTGTTTCTAGATCTTCAGGTGAAAATTGTTTCCTTCAAAGGATCGCTAAACCTGGTGAGAGGTTAGATTGTGCAGCTTTTGACTGTCACAATAAACCAGGAGTTCACGAAGAGACTGAGAAGCATCTGAGCAAAGAAAATTAACATCTTTCTGGGATAGTTGGATAGCTGCCAGCTCACACATTAAGCTCTGTTTTCCAAACCAATTGTTCTGTTGTTTCAAGTGAGAATAGTCTTCATTCTCTGCCTGGACTTCTTGTTTTTCACAAAATGAATTTGCCAGCCTAAACGTGGAGTTTTTTTACAATAACTTCCTGACAAATCAGCATTTACCATGGTATATGCATTGATATAATTTATGTAAGCAGGAGAAGATAATGCTAGGTAAACATTACAGAGCTACTGGAAGATACTCAGAAAATGAAGTTTGATCATGCTTTTTGCATTTTTTTGTTGTTTTTGTTTATTAAATGCTAGTTTGCAGTAAACAAAACAGCTCTTGATTATTAGCCTCTGTTTCAAGGCTAAATACTGCTAAATGCTGCTGAATCTACAATATAAATGACTGCCCAGAATTAAAGCTATTAGCCAGTATGAAAGCTGTAATTATACCATTAATTGTTTATGTCCTGAAAAATATTTGCAACAGATGCCAAAGGTAGGATTAGGTACATGCCAGTAAAGCCTCACTTATGGATGGTTTTCAAATGCTGTAAATTACTTTATGATTATCAAAAGGATAAACATATGAGAAAATGTGTGAATGAGTTTGAGTTTTTCTGCCAAATCAGAAGTATGAAAATTGCTTTACTAGATCAAACCTACAGTTAGAGCACAACATCCAGTGCCTGACAGTGAATGATACTAAGGTGTGTATTATCCTGTAATAAATAAGTTCTAGTGAACCAGGTTTAGCATGCCTTCAGGAATTTTATGGTTGGTTATGTTATATATGGATTCTCTTGATACCTGTATAATGAAGTTCAATCCACTGTTTCATCTTCTGGTGTTCTTGATTTCTTGGCTTCCCATGATGGTGCTACAGTCAGCTAGAACATGTGTGGGAAAAAACCCCCTCAGATTTTTTTAATATCTTCCAATGTAAATGAATATTCAACTTTTCCTTGTAAAGTGCAACTCTCCTGTACTGTACATTATTTAAAAAGACTTCCACTTTAATTCTCTCTTTTCCTGTTTTCTGCAGTAACAAGGACCTGAATGTCAAATAGGTTGTTTTCTGTGCTTCTGAATCCTGCAGGTAAGCAGGATAAATGGATTAGGAGAGTCTGTCATGGTTGTTTCTGTGATACTAATCACTGACTTAGGATTTTGTCAATTACTCTCATAGTTATAGAGAGTTTATGTCAACAGGATCTAGAGTGATGATCACTGACCTTTGCTTTTGTGCTTTTATTGGAGCTGAAAGAACTGAGATGGAAAAGGAGCAAGAAATAAGTCCTTCCTCTCAGCCTCATCAAACTACTTATGATTTTTGTCCTCACTGAACCTCTATCCATTTTTGTTCAGAAAGTTTTTTGAGTATTTGAAAACCTTCTAGTTCTGAATGTTTATGAGAAGAGATGTGAGATCTGTTCTACTTATGATCACTGAAATTATTTTAATTCTTTTAACCACTTATCTATTGAATGTGAGAATACATGCTAGCCTATGTATTCAAGTTAATACCTTAATGAACTTGGGAGCACTGAACATAGTAACAATAAAATTGAATAGTTCACAGCAGCAATTTTCTCAGGTAATCTGATGGGCTGGTGGTAAGTTGAGCCACTGGTTTTTGATGTTTTCTACGCATGTATAGACAGATACACTGGAAATATCTGTGTTTCATAAACCTGTAGTAGGTAATGTTCATTCTGTAAGTTTTGTGCAAAACAATAGCCCCAAGTCTTTTGGTTGCCTCTTCTCTTGTGGGTGCCTTGTCATGGCCCAGTTACAGATAAGCATTACTTGCTGGAAACAGGTCTGTCTCCACTAGGCTAAGCCAGAATCCTCTACTGCTTTTGGGTTCACACACTCAATTGCAACTTGACATTAGAGAAAAGAGGAGATAAGCAACTACAGGAGGGAAAATGAGAGAAGGAAACATCTGTGATGGAACTGCTCATCTCAGGCTGTTTGTGGAGGGCAATTCACTAAGATTTGGTACATTTTACTTTGTTTTAGCCTAACTGGTTTGCACTGTTGCTATGCATATTACTGCATTCTCTGGCTTTCTATGTTGCCTGCACCGCTGGTGAGAAGTGGAATCTCGTTTTTTCAAAAGGCTGTCCTGTGGATCTGAGCATGGGCTTTTAGAAGCAAAAGCTCAGCACTTGGATTTGAGCTGAAAAAATACAGCTGCAATTTCTTTCATTTTAGATAAATTTTCTTCACTCCTGTAGCAAGATGTGTTAATTGTTATAAAGATAGTTGCATATATAAAGCTACCTCCACTTATTTATGTCTGGGGACGATGGGTTTGTCCATGCTGGCCCCAGAGACCCTACTCAGTCTACCTGGAGCTGCTCACTGCCAGTGTAATTTAAGTGAAATGCCAGAAAGTTAGTTTGCAAATTCTTGTATTTGAGTAGTTGAAGTGGGGGCTGTGAGTTAGGAGGGGGTAGTGTTGGTTGGTTTTTCTGGAGGGGGGTGTTTGCGGTTTTGTTTGTTTGTTTGGGGTTTTTGTAGGGAGGGGTTATTTTGGTTATGATTTGTGGGTGTTTTTGTTTTATTTTTTTTTTTTTATTTATTATTGTTATATTTCTTTTGTTTCCACTTATATAGATATATATTCACTCTTTTTCACTAAGGAACATTTGTCCCTGTAAACATCTCAGCAAGGCAGTGGTATCATTGATGTTGGCGAAAAGATCAGTAGTGGTTTTAAGAGTGTGGTTAAAGATCTGTGTGTGGAACACTGTAATAGGCTTCAGCTCATGTTAATATAGGGGTTTTATTCTTTTTTTTAAGACATGAAATTCATCCCTGTGGACAGCACTTTAGAACCTGATACAATAAAGGAGGCTTGTACTGGATACAGCCTCTACATCATCCCCAAGCTTTTAGATGAACACAGATCTCTGAAGACAAAAAGCTGCTTTTCTCTGTCTGCCTTTTGCTACTCTCAGTTCTTTCAGTCAGTTGGAAACAAAGGAAGAAAGAACTTCTCTAGATATTAATTTAATCAAAAGTGCTAACTGTAGCTCTCTTTCTGCTAAGGGGAAATTGTAGTATTCATTTGACTCAACAGGGAATGATAAAGGTAAAAATATAAAGTAAACAGAATTACTTTTTTTTCTGTGCTTGTGACAATAGATGTGACTGGACCATCATGATCCTAAGAACACTGAAATGCTGACCATAACACTAGTTTTCATACCCTTTTAGCCTTTCTGGGTGGGGAAATGCAGATGTTATTTCTCTTTCATCAAGGGAAAAGAGACTGACACTTTGTAATGTTAAGACAAGGCTGTCAGACTCCACTGGAAATAATGAAGTTTGACAGTTCCTGGGCTAATACTGCAAGTACCAATCCTGTAAATTTCAATTAGCCCTGACAGCAGTAGAGCTTAACGTGATGTTTATGTGAAGTGGTATGTTGGTAGCTTTCCTTCACACTTATGAGGAAAAGGATCTCTCTCTCCTCCCTTCTCTCTCTCTCTCTCTCCCTCCCTCCCTGCCCCCTCTCTCTCTGACACACACACACACACACACACAGAGTAGGGTTCAGCCTTCATCCTATTCATCCTAGTTATTGTTTGAGATGTCATGAAGATACTTTCAGTCTCTCAGACTGTCTCTGTGTGGACAGACTTAGGAATCCAGTTATTCAGAACATATGTATTAGGAATGGGTGCCTAAAACTTGGCACAAAATATTCTGATTTAAAATTTTCACAAACACTCCACTACCTGAGCTCTGTGGAGTCCTGGTAAAGGCAAGACACCAAACGTGATGCACACCTGATGCAGAACCTTCCTGGTTCTGGTGTAGTCCAACTGTTGCCTTCCCTTCTGGAAAATGCAGCTTTGATCAGGAGCAACTTTGTCAGCTAATGTTGCTTTGTCCCCCCTCTCCTTTCCCCTGCGGTATGGACCAGTGAAGAGGTACCTCTGTGATACCATGTGATCATAGCTGTGCACCCACTTGGTTCATTGATGTCCACCCCAACTTCTAACAGCAAAACACCTTTTTTTGCTAATTTTGTGTCACTTTCCTGAATGAAATAAGCTTTTATAGGCAAGAAGTAGCTTTTTAACTGTGTCTGTGCTAACACTCTTGCTGACATTAGCGATGCTGCACGAAAATCACACCTCTAACCAACTTCTTGCTAGACACTGCTTTACCAGCAAAAGTTTCTAGTGCAATCCTGCTGTCATGTAGTCCTCCATGTCAATTTGTTGCTAAATATAAGTGTTATGTGTGAAAATTTTGGCCTACCTGCTGTTCTTAAGAGAAGTCAACAATAAGCCTCGGTTGGGCAGAAGTTCCTCTAGCAAAGTGCAAATGTTACCAACAAAAAGCCATCACATCTATGCTTGAGATGACCACAAGTATTGTTTTTTTAAACAAGTAAATGAGACACATATAAGAGTGCAAGACAAATAACATGTAGATGGGCTTAGAAGGCACTGAGCAGTGAACTTCCATCAGTGGCTTCCTTGTTAGCTGTAAGGACAGACATTTTGTGCATGGGATCGCAGAGATCCCATCAGGACTGACTTCCCTCTGCTCCCACTGAGACAAGTGGGAGATAAAGGTGTTGAGTGCATTGGAGAAAAGAAAAATAGCTCTAGGGCTGAGTTTTCTCTTAGCAATTGAAGATAGCAAAAATATATGTTAAACACACGTACTAAAGATACCAAGAGCCTGAAAAGGGCACCCAATTTTTAAGTTCTATAATAACACTGAAGCTGACCTATTGGCACCCTTTCCAACCTGCATCACCTCTGATTCTCTCCTGATCCCATACTGCAGTGGTTGAACTTGCTGAACCAGTAGATCATGATGCAGCAAAAGCATGAACAGTTTAGAGCTGAATTTATAAAACAACTCAGCTCCAGAGCTGCTGCCATAGAGTGGAAGTGTAAGGCTATCAGAAGTGATATGGCATTGGAATGTACTGGTAGGGGTAGAGCAAGAGGGAAGCAGATCTCTCCTTTCAGATGATGGCAAGTTATAAGAGCATCTCAGACATGAGATTTGCCCATATTTTCAGCAATCTTGTATTTCACTCTGCTCAAGTCTTATTTCAGCATGCACTCTTATCAGTCACAAAATCAGGGAGGTATGCTTAAAATTTTATGATAATACAATAAATGTAGGCTGTGGTATGTTTTTCATAGGTCTTGGGCACCAAATGCAGCTATTAAAAGAAAGATATTTGAATTGTTCAGAAAGCTGAATTTTTATTTAGCTGAAAGTCTTGCCATTCCAGAATGATTCCTGCAGGGATGTAAGATAATCAGAATGAGATACTGTTAAGAAACAAATTCTGAAAAGTCACAAATTTGAATAAGTGGGAAATGTGAAAATTTTGGATTTGAAATGAAATTATCTCATGTTACAATAAAAATTAATTGTAAGGCTAACATGGAGCATTTTCTCATTTAAATCTACTGAGTTGGAAAGGTGGAAAATTAATGAAAATCACTGCTCGCTTCTGAAAACTGTGAAAGAAATGCATTCTTCTAACGGGAAAAAAATCAAATAGCTTAAATATTGCTGTACATATTCATCGTGGCATTCTATGTATGCTTTAATTTATCCTATAGTCTGTCTGTCTTGTATCCTTCCTTTCTTCCTCTTCCCACCTCCCTTGATACTTGTTAGGTGATTTACTTAACACTTTGCAAGTGCCCCTTCTGTGCTATGAATATTCAATTTATCAGAGCTTCTTAGAACAGGTGGCCTCAGGAGAGGAAGTCTCTTTCCTTCCTGGCCACACTTTCTCTATACAAACAGCAAACTGCAGTAATTGTTTCAAGAATTTAGAGAGTCAGACAGCAAAGGCGAAGGTCCCCCATTTTGCCGTGTCTGGCAAGTGTGCTGATTCACTTCAGAGAGCTAGCTCCTCTTCAGAAGTAAGAAAATTAAAGTTCCTCACTGGAAATAAGGAAAGAGGCTGGTATTCTTCACTGTTTGACTGGGGACTCCTACTGTCCTGGAAGTCTTTAGGTTTCATTTCTTTTAAGAATGAAATTTTTGAAAGGACACAGTTCTGTTACAGCTTTGCTGTGCTGAATTGTTGAATTAGTATTACTATTTATAATAGCTTCAGTGGGATAAAATCAAACCAACAATGGATGCAAAATCCAATCCTGTATCTTTTGTATTTTCACTGTTGTTTTCATGTGTCTCACATCCCATCCCCATTTTCACAGACTGCTTTCAGAAAGAGACAACCATCAGACAGTGAAGTCATGTTAAAGTGTGAGGGAAGTGTTCAAGTCAGAAAGAAATTTCCCTCTCTTTGCTTTTCACCAGTTCAAAGGTTTTTGAGCCTTTTGCATCACCACTATGCTGCTTTGTGGTGCCAATGTTTTTTCATTATTCTCCTATGTTTGTGCTTTGGCTTTTGTCTGTGGCGTAGCATAATGTCACACAAGGCAAAATAACTCCTGTAGGTTCCTGACTCAGAAAAGCTTTATCTTCCACCATTTGATTCCAAAGAGTCCAGTGAGTAATCTTGTGTGAAAGCGAAAATCTCTTGTTGCTTACTCAGGAGTTTTTGACATGGTTTAACTTTAGATTCCACTGTGGTGTCATCCAGTTCAAAGTTTTTATACTTGTAGATATTTACATAGTACAGGAATTCATTGTTGCTCTCCTTTCCCTTTTTTCCCCTTCGATAATTCCTTTTCATCTTTTTTTGCACATCGAAAACAAAGGAATAAAGGTAAATTAATAGCTAGTATGATGGAAATCACTTGCGAGTTTTACACTGCAACATTGGGTTGCTTTTCGTGCAAGAATACTTTTGTACAAAATAAATCTTACAGGAGGAGGACAAGCCTGGAATTTCTTATATTGGGTATATAAGAAATCTCTGGTAGCTCACAAACCCCTCTCCCAGAATAATTTCAGGTACTTGTTAGTGCCCCGTAGTTAGCCTCATGAGCTGTTCTTTTGTTTGTTCAACTCAGAGTGTCCCGTCAGCTTAGGCACCGAAAAAGCAGACACTTCACAGTGCTGCTTTGAGAACAATCTACAGTGCAAAATGTGTGTGCATGTGCTTAGCTTGGCAGAGTATGAGTTTCATTCTGCAAAGCAATGAATGCTGCTCCTGACCCAAGTAGCCTTGTCCTTAAGCATGTGTATTAATGACACACTTGCTACATATGTGTAGGCTGAGGGCTTCATCCTGGGTGGATGTCTGGACTGATAGTGGGACAAGGCAGACAACAGGATTTGTGTGGCTCATAGTTCTTCTTGGAGCTACAGCGCATGAACTGCTTTGAGAAACCAATCTCCATTTCCACGCAAAAATTTAGGCACCAAAAGCTAGAGTTCATTTGTGAAATCATGAACCTTGGCAATGCTGTGGTTTTCAGTGTGCTATCAGAGCCCATTAGAAAAACACATTTTACCTACTGAAAAATAAATCAGATGTTTCCAAACTCACAGAAACTACTAAAGGGATTTGTTTATCATAAACAGACAAGCATTTAAAGTAAAAATTTGGTTGCATTTTCTTTTAGTGGTGACCTTTACTAAAAAACAAAAATTGAAAGTAGCTTGACTTGAAGGCAGTGAAGCTGTTAAGAAAAGAGAAGATATGGCAAAAGTTTAAGACTTTTGAGGGGTGGGCTCTAATGGATTTTATTCACAGTGATTTAAGACACTATTGAACCAAACAACTATTTTACTCTTTGGCTGGAGTTTATATCTTCATTTGTAAGTGACAGACAGGAGTACTTTCTTATACATCAGCTTCCCTGGATCTCATTTCAGTTTATGAGTGCCAGCCCACCTCTTCTGGTAAGAGAGTAAACAGGAAAGAATAGGGGAAGATTGAGAGGTGAGAGGTACAAAGGAAAGTAATCGAAGTCAGTACTGCCCTTCATCTGTCAAAAAGAAATAGAACAATTATGTGCTGTGAAGATGAAGAAAAATGTGTACTTAGTAATTTTCTTTCAGCATTCAGGGTCAATATTCCTCAAAGTGTAAATGAGCAGTTTAATGGAGAGAATTAAATGAAAAAGTGCTGCAACGCAGTGTTATTCTTTCACTTCACCACAACCTGGTTTTAAATTGTATCTGACTCAGTCTGACACAGATCTACTGGACTGGTACCAACCTTTACTGGTAAGGAACCAGCTTGGAGATTTCTGTCTGTTGCATTCAGTCACTGCCAGCCTTACAGCAAGGAGAAACTGGTGTGGTTGGGAATCAGGGCAGTTGCTGCAGTGACCGCCAGCCCCAGTTCTGGCCCATATGGCTGTAGAAACCTGGCAAGAATCTCACCAGGTCTGTAAATTGTCATGGAAATGGTTCTGCATGACAACCACCCAAAACCAAGTCAAGTGGCATGAGCTTTATCTCCTCCTAACACATATGGTTCACTATATGTTCACTGAGTTTTGGTGAAAATTTTGCTGGTGCTGGGATGGTGGAAAATGGCATTCCCCAGCCCAGTCCTGGTTTGGGGAACACATCTAACTTCACACCATTGGAAAAATCCCAGTATGCTGTTGTGGTGGTTTTAGCCCCT
>VZTZ01042138.1:0-40879 GCA_013400955.1 Drymodes brunneopygia
AATGTGAAGGCTTTTAAGATGTTATCTGTAAAGCAGTATTTTCTTGTGCAACTACAAATTACTTTAATTGCATCATCCTACCCAATATTAGCATTTTTCTAGTTGTCAGGTCAGATTAGACAGAGGTAATATCCTCCCCACTGTATAAGGAGATAGTTTAGGGTTGATGTTGGAAATGCACTACTACTCATATTCCTCCCATCCAAAATACAAACATCTACCCTGCATTCTACCCTTCCAAGAAACAATTAAACGGGACATTAAAAAGGCCCAAACATTGAGAACTTGCTCCTGACTACCTATCAGCTTCTTTTACTATAACCCTTTTAACAACACCAAAATGTATGACCTCTCTAGCCTGCATTAATCACTGCCTGTGCACTCTATTTATCAAATACACAATGCTGTGTGAAAACTCTTGATTTATGTGCAGTTCATACTACTTCATGGATATTTCCTCCTGATGCCTCTCTGCTACCTTTACTGAAAAAGCATTGCTTGTGTCTAGACAACTAGTTAGTAAGCTGGCCTTCTGATATCCTTTGACATACCACAAGGAAAAATAGGTGGGAATAAAAGGCATGCAAGAGGAAAATTTTAAAAAACACATATACAAAGCAAATTAAAGAAAGGATAAAAACAGGAAGGGAATTCACTTGGTAAGAAGCTAAATTAATACATTCAGGAAGATGAGGCTTTGCATCTGGCTGAATTTGAAAGGGTAGAGAAAGGGTTGTGTATATGCTTTTATGGCAGAAGATTACTTTGGCTATATACAAGGAAGTATAAAGCAAAAGTATCCCAGTAACAGCCTGTAGCTGTCCTGAATAAGCTGCTTTCAGATCACTTCTACAGAAACACTTGACACTGTGTGGAGAAGCAAAGTTCACTGACGTGTACAAAGACACATGGATAACTACACCAGCCAGACCAAATGCTTCTAAAGTTTTAGAAAAAGAAACCAACAAAAACCAGAAAACAAAACACAAGTATGAGTGACTAACCTGTTCTACTCTCAACATGTCTATGATCTGATCAAACAATGGGGTTCTCAGCAAGTCCCGATGAATTAAGAGAGTTTCCAGAGCATTACAGGCAGCAGGATATTCACACTTGGAGTCTCTGACTAAGGTTAAAGAGTAGAAAATTGGTTACATAACATTTACAACAAAGATTTTTGGATATTATATAAATTATAAATTACCATAACTACATTGCATACTCCAAAGTTCAATTACACCCATGAGATTCACCCTCCCACAGCTTACTTATTCGTGTGACCTTCTCAACACTGGCATCCGTGTCAACATACACATGACAGATCCCTTCACTGTGTCCCATCACTGGGATTCCCTTAGCAGCTTTCTGGATATTCCTGACTAGCTGTGATGAACCACGTGGAATGATAAGATCTATCAACTTATCCAAACGGCAGAGATCTTCTACTTCCTCTCTTGTGTTCACCTGTGGTAGTTGCAATACGAAGAGTTTACAGTTTGAACTCTCAAGTTTTGTCCACATTTTTTATAGATACCATAGCAAAGAAATAGATGATTTAACTCTAGGCACTTACCAGTTGCATTGCATCTCTGACTCCATGAATAGAGAGTGCTTCTTGTGTCAGATGATGAAGGATTTGATTGCTATGTGCTGCCTCTTTCCCTCCTTTAAGTAGTAAGCCATTTCCACTGGCTATGGCCAAAGCAGACACCTGTCAAAGGAGTTTATTACAGGGGGAAAAAACCCTTGAATGTAATCTGGTTCTTCTGTCAGAGTAACACCCACAAAATAAAAACAGGATTTTTTGTTCAGTTGATTTACTCAATATTATTCTATAGTTTTCCTTTTATGACTCCAAAAAACCATTACAAGTAGCAACACATTGAACTCCAGAAATTAAATGTGCTAGTTTCAGGAAGAAACTTGAGTTTTCAGGGTACTATTGCCATGGGGAGACTACAATGAACAACTCAGAGGAAACTATGGACATAGGGCCTCCTACGAATTGGACAGCTATTGGCAATTATCCCAAGGAGAATAATTTTAGGAGCAAGAACTCTTGTCTCTAACCATTCCAGCAGAGAGTGGCAAATAAGCTCTTCCTATGAACAGGGAAAACATTTTCATCATGCTGTCTAAAACAGCAGTCACAAATAGACAACACTTGCTCTAAGTGTGGAAAAAAAAATTGGAGACAATAGGCCCAGCATCATCTTTGCTTTCATGTCTATCACCAGAAGAAACCAATAGATATTGCTGCGCTTCAGTTTAAGGTATCATATTTCACCCATATAAGCCCAGCAACACAAGAGGTTTTTGTTCTTTTCTACCTCAGAGTATGTCAGATGTGATAAAGCTCTTTTTCAAAACTTATTTTACTTTTATACCCCTCATCCCAACTTCATTCACAACGGCCTCACATTTTACCCACCTACTTAAAAAATAAGTTTAGAAGCATGCACTCCTCTCCAGAACCATTAGAATAAACAAACTCAGTATTTTAGGTTATTTTGCTGTATTACTATCTTCTCAGAAAGATTATACGTATCATTATCATCACCTAAACTACACTCATTAGAGTATCTACTGTATGTTGTTGAGATGCTGATGCCAAAATTAGCCAGGCTCACACCTAACAAGAAGTTAGCTTGGTCGCACACTTTAGATCCTGATTCATAAAATAACCAGCCAGATATATCCTTCCCCTTCTAGTATCAAATGGGTAATAATAATCACAATGCTTCATATTCTACCTCATTTGAAAAGAATATTGAAAAATAAGAAACCCTTTAGAAAAACACGCTGAAGTATAACCATCAGGGAAGTCTGCCTTACGTAACTATCATGTGTCTTTTTAACTTATGTAACTAGACATTAAAAAGGCATCTGATTGTATTTTAAAAGTACCTTCTAAGTATCTGCCCCTCCAGAACAGTATCACAAAGGAAAACTAAACAAATACGCTTTATTTGAATAAAGAGGCGTAAGAATAAAAGAAAGGTTTTGACCTGATTTGAAAAAATGAAAGGAAAAAAATACTAAGGATTAAGACACAAAAATCAAAAACTTGTGTGATTCAAAGTAGAACACAAGGTAAGTTCTACTTACCTTGTTCTTCAAAATGGTTCAGTCTAAAAGACCAGTAGAGCATGACTATATTTCAGAGCAACAACTGGATTTGGTAGAATCTATACAAAACAGTCTCTGAAGCATGCTTGCAATTTTGCCCTGTAAGTATTAGAGGGCTATAACATGCTGTTTGTGTATGTTCACTAGAAGCTTATAAAATCTTAACCCGAACAAATATGAGATGCAGTAGTAAACTAAGAGGAGGGAACTGCTCCTCTCAATCAAAGATCCTCCTACTTTCAGGTAAAGGATGGGACAGAAATCACGCAATTCAAACACAGAGTTATCAAAGATGATCCTCTGTAGTTGCATCAGGAAGCCTGATGTGAGTATGAGGACAGGAGGTTGTCAAGAAGCAAAGCAACTACCAAGACAAGCTATCCCAAGACTGTAAAAGAAAGCAGGGGAAGGGAGGGCAGGGAAGCCAGCAGGAGTCAGTCTGGTGTAAGTTTTAAGATACAGCAAAGAGAAAGAGGAAGAAATCAGCTATGCAAGGTAAGAGACCTGGGCTGAAGTCCAGAAAGACAGATGCAAATTCAACAAGGTAGCATACTGGTTATATGTAACAGAGACGGTAGTCAAGGGAGACTAGTGCGTTTTTGTTTCACAGGAACTTTTCCTACAGCATACTCCTTTTCACTGTGAAATGGGGACTACTCACAAAAATCTGACATGAAGTACAAAGCTGTCCACTGGTTGAGCCTCATATCCTCTTAAAGTGGCTGTAGCCATCATTTTCTACTCAAACACCTGCTCATATGTTAGGGAACTACTCAATCAAGCTTCCTAGATACCTAATGTTAATTGTGGGAAGAAATGTTGCTAATCAAGGGGCTTTTTTGTTCTCATTTTAAAATCTACTTCAGTTGCTCAGTGAAGTAGTTGAGAGTTGGAATGCAAGACAAAGGTTGCCTCTGCAACATTAGTTCAGAACCCGTATTTTCATGCGTTTTTTAACAGCATTTACCTACAGCAGCATTTCCACACAGTGCTGCAGAGGAAAGCACTGGCCCTTAACATACCTGCCTTATTCCTGGCATAAGAGAAATGTTTAACTGAACACTGCAGAAGCAAGTTCTGAAAACATCACTGCATAAAAAATAGGAATGCCAACAAAATCAATTGTAGATTAATCCAAGCAAGAGTCCTTTGAAACAATACTTTTTGTAGTCTCTTGCTTGCACGCCAACAAAAATACCCAACAGTGTGATCTACCTTCCTTACGTACCTGTGGAAGACAGTCAGGACGAGATTCAAAGATCACGAGAAGGACACCAATTGGCACCGTCACCTGCTCCAAGTCCAGGTCTTTTGCTATTCGAGTTCGTCGAATTACACGGCCGACGCTGTCCTGCGACGATGCCGCAATCTGACGCAGACCAATAGCCAAGCTGTTCAGCTTTGAAGTCGACAGACTTAGGCGTTTCAACAAAGGGAGTGCTAATCTCCCTAAAAGAAAGAAGTAGTTATGCGGAAGCTAGATTGGTCTTCCTAGGTTCAAGCAGAAGTGACTTAAACAAGTGCTCAACCTATGGAAAATTAAGGTATTTCCCACACTCTAGCAAGTAACCTACCTGAGATTAAAAATGCACAGCATCAAGCTCGGTAGTCACAATAAAACCCCTCAAATATTATGAAGATTTCACTCACCACATTTACAATTAATGAGGTTTAAGTGCTTGGTACCTGAAGCAACCACACAAACCACCAACATCCAGAAAGATAAAAGTTTGTCCTGTTTCATGTACTGAATCCATGACTGAATTTCTTACAAATGTCTGCCCTTGCAGTATTTCTGGAAGGTCCAGGCAGTAATTTAATCTTTGTTTTACAAATAGAAACAGCAAAGCACAGATGCACGCATAGCATTTCTGTGCAGACTGGGCAAGAACAACTTGAATTTTGTAGTCTGAACATGTTCAAACAGTAAGTTAACCCAGCAATGTCCCCTCAAATACTCTGGTCAGTGGTGCCTTCCACAGAGGATTACAATTCACAAGGTAGTTTTGTCCTTTTCATGTATTTGCTATGCCAACACGTACACATCTCAAATCCAGCTTCTCAATGAATGTATCAGTCTAACACAGAAGAGTGGGTTTCATCTGAACCACCTAAAGAGAACCTTCCTCAATCAGAAGTGAACAACTGATGCTTTGGCAAGCATCAGCTTAAGTGTAGAGATGATAGCCTTCCCTTCAGGGACCAAACATTACATTAACCAGCCCAGAAAATACTCACTTTATGCATGACAGTAACAGAGACATTTGTTCCGTTCCTTTCTTTTTTTTTTAACAATTCACCACTTTTTTGCACTGCCTCAGTATCTTCTGTGATGAAGGCATCTGTTTTATGCAATGAAGGAGGCTGCACCTGTTTACACTGACAAGCTCTCAAAGTCCTGGGTTCACTAATCTGTGTCAGCCATGCTGCCCAGCCCCAGGTGACAGAAGATTCTAGTTCTACTCATTTGTCTTGAGGCCCAGAGAGGTCCAAGATGATAGTATTACTATGGAAGGATTTGAAACAGTACCTTTATTTTCAGCCTCCTCTAAGTCCTTTTTGTTTGCCAAGAGAATTTCTTCTCTCTGGTCTGTTAGTAAGTCAGCAAGACGATAAATAATCTCTGCTCTCTGAAAGAGAAAAGAGTTTCTTACTCGAAGTCTGTCCTGTTTGACAAGTACTTCCTGTAGTCCATTAATGCTGACCACATCCTCTCACTATCATAACTCTCCCCATACTTGGCCAGCTGATTTTTCCAGACAGCATCACATTAAAAATGAAGACTGAACACTGCTTCAGCCTTTACCTTGCTTTTTATTATCTTGCTTTCCTTGCCCAGCCTTCTTCATCAAACTCACATGTCCTTCCTTTAAGAGCACCTTGTACCACATCACACCCATCCAGCTGCAGAGTAGTAATTGTCTACAGCTCCGCTTTAGTATACATGTTGTATACTAAACTCCACACAGGTGTGAATGGAGCAAGTTATTCCAGTCAATTCTTCAGCAGCTCTGATCACAATTCACTTGTGTGTTACTTGATGCTATCAAAATTTTTAGAAACCCCGCATAAAAGCCCCAAGAAACAGGACCTTTTTGCTTTTCTCATCTTTAAGCAGGCTACAATACAAACAATGGTTCTGGCACAAAAATAATATTCTTGTCCCAAGGGGCCCATTTATGTTGTCTGTGTTGCAAAACTTGGCACACATGCACAGTATTAACAACTTGGCCATATTGTTCTGTCACCTGCTCAGGCTGTAGAGCCGCCAAGGTCCTGCCACCAGCTCGAGCCATTTCAGCTTGCTGTTCTACAGTAGGGCCTGCAAAAAAACCCAAAAATATGCTATGCAGACAAAGTAACAGCATAGGCAGAAGTGAGCACTAGCCCATTCGTCTTTCAATTCTTTCTTCAGAGCATGAAAGCTGGTACAGTTTTTAACAGACAAATTCAAGAAAAATGGTGTATCCTAAGACAGAAAAGTCTGTACCTGACACAAAAATACTGTTATGGTCCCCACATAAAGAACTGTCAAGAAGATTCTGTCTCTGTGTCACAGCAAGTGTGCAGCACGTATCAAAAAGACTTTACAAAGGGCAAAAGAACAACAGGATAGCTAAGTCTCTAGGGCATAGTAGGCTACTGAAAGAAAAGAGTCAAACTTTGAAAAGTTTAAGTATCCAGCTGAAGAATGTATGCATGGGAACACACAAACAATGATGGAAGCCAAAACCCTAGTAAGCTTGCAGAAAAACTGCTCTTCCTCTGTCTTTCCTTGTACACACTTTAGAAGCAAGGTGCTGAAATTATATAAAACAGGTTGTGTTTCTGTTTCAAGTCACCATGTTTAGGTAGCATTTCCGCAAAGAATTTGCAAGTAGCTCGAGGATAAACTGCCATTTTTAACTCTCCTGAAATAGCCTGTAAACCAGGTGACTTGAGCTCAACTTCCATTTAGGAAGGGTCCCATGGAAATTGCCAGAGTAGAAATTACAGAGAAGTATAGTGGGAAGTGTAAGAAAAGAACCTGTGGACATGAGAATAATTAGACTAATTTAAGACATCTTAAAACAGCTTCTTGAAGTGATATCATACTTTACAAAATATGGCATTTTTTAGTGTTCTTGGAGAAAAATTATGTATGTAAGCAGATATACTTGATTTTTAAAAGTTACTTCTATTTCCAAAGTGTGAGTTTTGGAAGATAGAAGACAAAGAGACAATTGGAGTAAACACCACAATAGTCCACAGGGACAGACTTTTGCTACTTACCATATTTGTGACTCAGAATGGGATCACAAGATTAAAAGCTTTACTGCTGATACCAACTTATTATAGTGGGGCTAACCAAAAAGCCACTTGAGCATAATGACACCGAGTGTGTTCAAAGGATGATTTGACATATTTATACAAGAAATCCATTAATGATTACTATACACAAAGAAATTCACTTGGCTTAAAGTTCAATCCAAAAGTATCACTCCAGTATCTATTCTGCTAAGGTCACGGATCTTTGGTCTGATTTTATCCAGCAATTATTACACAGTTCCAGCAATGCTGTGGCAGGAAAACATTCCTACCTACCACACCAGAAGACTGAGTCATAAAAGAAATTTATGATAAAAAATAAACCTAAACACTACCTCAGTTCAGCAGCACATTCTATGTCCATATTTTCACACTGAAATCATGGACACTTGATAACTCTTAAGACTACAAAAGGCAAAACTTCCAATCTACTCATTGCATTCTTCAAATGCAAGTCTGATGCACCAGTTTACCAGCTGGAGGGAAGAGCAGAGAATTCAGCAGTTTCTATCCCTACTTTAAAAAATACCACTCAAAATCCATTTTGCAAGCAGAGGGTGGTTTCCCAGTTATTGTACAGCTCTAGACAAATTTCAACTTTAATTTTTCAGGAAATCTCTACACCTCTCAAGGTACACATTACCTCTGTACTCACCTGCAGGTTTTACCTCTGAAAAAAAAGTTCCAACTTTCTTCCCTTCTACAATATCTGTGATGACATGACCTGAGATCTTTGGGTGGGTTCCATTTGCAATCACTACAGAAGTGCCTCCTTGCAGGGCCCACAAAGCAGCTTTCACCTACAGGAAAGGATAGAGCCAGTTGCAAGAGATTCACTGGTTATTTGTATCACCACTCTCAACAGGACTTCTTGGCCCACTCTGATGTCCAGATTAATCGCTTATGCTTTCAAATGGCATTCAACACACTTTGAGAATTTCTGAACTTCAGTGTTGGAATACTGAAATTTGCTTAGTCCTTCTACAGTATGTCAAATTTAGATTAGACTTAGCTCGTTAGTAAGGGTCCTTTGAAATCCCTGTGTACTGACTGGTCCTAAGATCAGCCTCTTTCCACATTTTTGAGCAGAACATGAGTGCTCTCAAATCCCAGATGCTACCTGCTGAAGAGGTACTGCCAGTGGTTTCCTTCATTTCTTTTCCCAGTGAAGGTACGGGCAATGGGCAATGTTATCCACTACTGTATTCAATTACATGCCATTTATTTAATTGCAAAAGCTTCTCTGCTTACTCACTTCTATGCTTTTCTAATATGGTTCTACAATTTGGTATTACAGTCCATAGTCTCTCTGAGACACAAATGTCAGATAGGCCTATCACATCAAACTCGACTACCGAAAGACCATCAACTGCTTCAGTATTGCTCAAATTTCATGCTAAAAATCGAGATTTGTTTTTTGAGCCATCTGTTTTCTATTATTGATGCTACAGTTTTCCAAAAATGTCACCTACCTTCTCAACTGTAGGAAATTTTTGTTACAATACCCGCATCAAGATTTGCCTCTATGTGACTCAAAAGACGCTAAATAACTCTAACAGATTATTACTTTTACAATAGAAGTACCCTCTGACCTTGGCAGCTTTACCTTCAATACCTGGAATTGTTTAAACTATCCGATAAGCCAGATAAGGGGATGTCATTTCTGAATAAGCTTTGTACATCCCATATTTACAAATGCCTCCTTCTTTTGTCACCTTCCAGTCCATGCTCTGATACTTAAGAGTGTACCTTACTGGATTCTTCAGAAAAGGGAATGACCAATAACAAAACTGGTGAAGAATTTTATTTTGGTCTTTTCCTGCTCAGTCAAGATCTGCTTTAGTTTGTACAGACAACTTTCCAGATACATCCCCGGGAAACCTGCAGCAATTAATACTACAGCAGTACATATCTCAGCCTCATGAAAGACATATGCTGAGGTCTCACAACACACCCATGTTTATGTACTCACAGCAGTGAATACTGAGACCACCTGACTGTACACGGCACTAAAACCCATTAGCCATCCCACCTCCACTAATCTTGCACTCAAAACCTGAAGTACCTTGATCTCCACCAATGTATCCTCCACAAGCAAACAGTACACTGCACAAACTCGGAAAGGAGAGGGAGGTACCATATCAGATTTAAGAGACAGGAATTCCCAAAATCTTTGAATTATCACATAAGAAAGAATTGAGGACTGACTCCACTAAAATATAGTTGTAAATGTCACATTTTAAAATCAACTGGAGTGTAATTCATTACTTGCTCTTTTAAATTCACATGGACCTAAAAGAAAAGCAAAAGGAACCCATATACCATTTCAGGGTATTCAAAGAATAACTGAGGCTGGAAAGGATCCCCGGAAATCCTGTAGTCCAACTGCCTGCTCAAAGCAGCGTCAGCTAGAACAAGTTACTTAAGACATCATCCAGTCAGGTTTTGAACATCTTCAAACAGAGAATCCACAGACTCTCTTGGCAATTTGCTCCAGTGCTTCAGCAACTTCATTGTAAAATTCTTACATTTCAGTTTAATCACTTTTATTTCCATCTGTGCCCATGGCCTCTTGTCTGTTCCCTGGATACCATTGAGATGAATCTGGTTCTGCATTCTCTAAACCCTTCCTTCAGCCGTTTATACCCAAATCTTCTCTCTTCCAGTGTAAACAATCCTAGCTGTTGGCCTCTCTTAGTGAGACAGTGCTCCAATTCTTTAATCATATTCATGGCTCTCTGCTGGTTTCACTGTAGCATGCCATGTCCTTCCTGTACTGCAGTGCCTGGAACCAGACACAGCTCTACAGATTTTGGTTTCACTAGTGCTGAGTAGACAGAAATTACAATTTTCCTTGACCTGCTGGCTATGTTCTTTCTAATACAACCCAGGACACTGTTGACCTGCTCTGCCCACAGGCCACATTGCTGGTGTACATTGCATTTTACCAGGACACCTATGCCCTTTTCACTGAACCTGCATTCAAGGCAGTCAACTCTCCAGCCCATACCAGTGTCCCCAGGCATAAGACTCAGCATTTCCTTTTATTGAACTCCTAAGGTTCCTGCCTGCCAATTCTTGCAGCCTGACAAGAGCCATCTGAACAGCAGCACAAAGCACAATCATCTCATGTAGCTCCCTTTCCTTCCCAGTTACGAAGCAAATGTTCCATTTTTCTACCTTGGCTTCCATGCCACCCATTCCCACTCGGGATTTAGTTCCAAACGTTACAGACTGCTGGTCTCCTGGGTAGAATATATCAATAAGTTTTGCATCATCAGACCCTGGAGGGCTGTCAAAGAGTCCTGAAATAAATAATGAAAATCAGTTATATACCCTCATATCCAAAACACATCCATGAATAAAGCAAAAAAAAACCAACAAAAACAGCCAACGTAAGGCTAAAAAGCTGTTTTCCACTTCACAGGATTGAAAACTTCCACTGAACACTTTTTGTGGGACTGAAAGCACAAAATTCTTAACTGGCAGACCCAAAAGGTATAGGTTTATTGAAAGCCTAAAAAATAAGAAACCAAAAACCTACATGCTGAATAGCAGTAAGCAAGCTGGGAGGTAATGACATTTGGTTGAGGTTTCAGACAGTTTTCAGTTTTTAGATGTTCAAAATCAGGGCTTACATACACAAACCCCCAACTGAACAGGCAAAGAATAGTCCTCCTCACCAAAGACTCAGATGATATTCTTGAATGGTGGGTTGCACAGTGAGAAATGGGCAATTCAGAAACATGTAAAAATGGTAATTATTGAGTTCTACTAAGAAGGAACACAACACTACAAAGACATACTCCTATTTGTATTTTTTAAAATCAAGTAATTAAATGTCCCTATGCTTGGAGTTGAATGACACTTTGTTTTACCTAACTTTACCTCACTTCAACTCTACCACTATACTTCCCAGAAATTCTATGTGTGCAAATACTGCCATAACAAATTAGAGAGCACAAGTGCAGTCTATCTGTGCCCACCCTCGATAGCTTGGGATGCAGAGGACACACATCTTTCCATAAACAAGTTGTCACATTGAACGAATAACCTTGGAGGACAAGTGTGCTGATTTTTGGTCTTTTTTACAAACTGTTTTGACTATTGCATTTATGAGTTGCTCTGAAACAGTCACTTCGACTAGAATTAACCACGAAACCTGACTGCATCTGCTCGAAGAAGTTGTGCTTATGGAAAGACACCTCTTTCCTACTCAGGGCCTCAAGCAGGTGCTGAAGTCCGGGATTTACTGAAAGAAACCCAACTGAAGAAGATGAAAACACTATGTGACTGAAGGTGATGTGGACTGCATTGATCTGAAACTGTACCCACTATCCTCCTCTCTCTAGAAAAGGAAGTTCAACATCCATACGTGACAAGCTTATGTCACAATGACACAGCTCAGAAAACTAGAGCAGTGTATGCTAAAAGTAAGGGAGACAGAAAAAGCTAGCAAGACCCAGGTATCTGGAAAGCAATGACGAGGACTTGCAAAACACCAATAATTCATTGACATAACCTGCTGCCAGAAGAAACAAACTACTGTAGAATAGTATTTGGTTTATACCCGATTCGTGACACATAGCTTTTATCCTGCATTCTATTCCTGACTAACATACAACTCTGAGAAGCTAGCAGGAGTACCACAGTACATATGGTATTCTGGGACCTGGAACAGGTCTCAGGTTTACATGCATTCTCACCTACCCAACATTCAACAGTGTGTCAGTCTTTGGCTTATGCCACAGCATCAATATTGGGTATAGGCCTTAAGGAGTTATTGTAGAACACTGGAATTGTCCTTGAAAAAGAGATGAACTGAAGAGATCAGTAAAACAGGAGAAGAGGTTTGACAATCTGATATGCTTCACTAAAACCAGAAATTAAAGAAACTACTCACAAACCTTCTACGTCTGAAAGAACAATCAGGAGATCAGTTTTCATTTCCACAGCCAGTCGCGCTGCCAGACTGTCGTTATCCTTCACGCTAATTACCTGCAATACACACGCACATCAGAAGCAGTGAATATTTGAACATTGTGAAATATTTGGTGCCAACATAAAAAAGCAATCTACTTCAGCACTAACAAGTCCTTCTGAGCTACTTTTTTCACACCCACTGGAAACTTCAAAGGTGATCGCTGTGTGAAAGTACATACGCTTTAGTGAAGTGGTATCCAAATGACAAGCAGTGTCATCAGTACTTGCATCCTCCACCTTAGTTAGTGCTCAGTGACAAGGCAAGAGGCATTATCTGATGCTGTTTTAAGAAGGGGTGCTGGATCAGATGACCTGCAGAGGCATGCTTGCTTTTGGTAAAGCAGACAATATTTGCCCTGGTTTAACTCCACAACACTGTATCATGCCAAATACAGACAAGTCAACACAGTCTTACAGTACTCTCTGTCCACCTACTAATTCTGTATCTTTGTTTCTCTGCTGTAGACTTCAGAGGACCCCAGTTATGGGATTAGGCAAGTACACATTAGTGCTGTATCATCTGCAAGCAGGATCCCCTCCCTTGCAATACTTTACCCACATTTACCCCCTGCAGATCACTGTTTGGCTCTGGAGGTGGAACAACTGCATCATTAGTGTTAATTATAGGTACAATATTCATCCTTAAAAGCTCGTGTAACGTTCCATTTAAGTTGCGACGCTTCTGTTCATCATGGAAATCCAGATTGGTAACTAAAATCTAAAAGGAAGAAAGAAACTACTTAGCCTACCACCTTTCCTATGAGAATATCATATAAACTTATGTATTAACATGTCATAACAGAGCAGTCATGCCTTTTGTGTCACTAAAGAAACAAAAAACCATGTTTAAAAGATGCAGAATACAAGTGAGAAATATTCTTTCCACAGTATTATCAAGTTTATTCCACTGACGCCTGTAATAGCCTAGCTCAAGCTGGTAGGTCACACGCTCCAAGAATGAACTTGGAAAAAAAAATCATAATCAGAACATAGATGTTGATGATAACTACTAAGACCCTAGACAATTCAAAAGATTGCTCAAGGCGCAGCCTTTCCAGTTTTTCCTGCCACTTTAATGTTCCTACTTGTAGCAAGCAGAAAGGATGCTTTACATCATGACTTTTCTTCTGCTCACTAGAACTCACTTGCTCTTCTGAAACAATCTTGCCTCCTGCATGCAGATAGCACCCCAGCTCTGGAGAGACTTTTTATTTGGTTTTACTCTGTCATTGGACATTTGAGAACTAAGCAAACAACTCCACCACTCAAATGCTACAATAGCACTTGGAATCAATGTGTATGCTAAGTTCTTTGGCATGGACAATTAATTCCTTTATATCAAAGGAATGATAGTCGTCTACAGATTTGAACAAGATTACAATCCAGCACAACCTATAGTGATTTTTAGCTATAGTATAAACAATTTGGCCATATCAGCTTTACCATACTACAGTAAGAGGTTCCTCCAAGAAGACTTTGTATTAGGCTCCTAAATTCGTTAAAAGTGTTTTAAGAGACAGTACAAGAATCCCTCATCTGCCTCACGAACATCAACTAGGACAGAGACTGAAAACCCAAAAAACCCCTAAGGGGAAAGAGGACTTTTTGCACAAGAAGCCTTGGCCAGACTGAGGTGGGATGTCTGCCTAGTACAGGAGTGCCCGAGCGCAGGTCACGGCAGACTGCGTCATTCTTGCTGCCAAGGTGGAAAGGACTGCGCAGGAATGAACTGTGCTGTACACCTGTTCGATACCATTACCACACAACAGTGGGCCTTATTCCCCCATCTCTTGGCCAGCTGCTCCTTGCTTTAAAAGAGACTATAAAGGGACTTTCTGAAAAGACCCCTAAGAGATCTCCCCATGGAAACAAGACGGATCTATTGGCACCGGACCAGGAGGCCTTCGTCTCACCCTTGGTAGCTATAAACCCCACACCCCTCCTCTCCCCCCCATCCTCTCTATACTTTGTTTCTTTACATCTCTCTCTCTCCTCCATCGCATAAATGTCTTGTTAGCACTCAATAAAAGTGCCTGTTTTGATTGAAACTAAAAAATGTGTTTCTTTTGCACTCTGAGATTTGGTTAAGGAACCATCACGACTCCCGCTTGTGTTAGCGGATCATGACAAATGTCTAAACAAGTAAGACCTTAGAGTTAAAGCAATTCTATATTTTCAGAGTATCTGAGATAAGCAAAGCCTGTTTAAGAGTAGTTAGATACAGTCGCAGCCTTCAGTGTAAGACTCAGGCCAGGGACACCATCACCCCCAAGTTGGAAAGGTTCGAAGAGCAGATGGACAGCAAGTTCTGAAGTGTGGATATCCACTTCTGTCAGCTTTACAGAATGTGTAGCAGTTTAGTCACTCGCAGTTTTTAAACCCCCACTTTGGACCACCAACTTCAGCTTTTGTGAAGAGATCTTAACAGACCCTCCCCACTATAAAAGAGCAGGACACACCTGAACTCCAAAAAGAAAAAGCATATTCATTTTATCTTGATGATAGGTAACTTCATTTCAGAAATATTTAGCAAGGCACTCTTGTATAAGCTACATACCATTTATGTGACAATAATAAGCTCCAAAAGCAGCAAGTCTGTCTAGGAAAGAAGGAATGCCTTACCTGAGCTGCACAGATGCTGTACTGTGTAAACATGGCCTCATACAGAGCCATCAGTCCACTCTGCCCAGCTGCTGCACAGGCTCGGGCCTCCAAGACTGGAATAGCCTACAAAGACGAACAGCAGCTGTCAGGCAGTGACTTGAACAGGCAGTACTCAACACTCAAGGAAAAGCAGGAGTGCCACCAGCCTCTCACCATATCTTTTAGCTGACTCTGGCCTGAATGAAGTGCTTGCCTCACACTCTGAGAAAGCAAGATCTCATGACGCAACCGCTGCTTTCCAAAAGCTACAGCTCCACTGGTGACAATCATCATCTCTCGGCCCTGATTTTGCAGCATTGAGACCTGTAAGTACAGGAAATATGAAACAGGGCATGGCACATGATCAGTGCGAGCAAGACAGTTCTGGCTACTATAACCTTATGCTCACCAATTCCCGCTGACACAACTGTTTTGACTTCTCTATGGATGTGAAAAAGCACGGCAATCACCTCTCACAATACTTCTGCACACCTTCATAGCCCCTTGGGAGCCATGCCAAGGACTGCATGCAATCTATAACTTCTCACGAACCTTCTTTGCACAATACCAGCCAACATGCTTGAACCTATCCATTCCCAAAGCTACCACTATCCAGTAACCTTGAATTCTAGAAGTGAAGAGGCCAACTCTCAATAGTAAAGCTTTCGATTGGCTCTTCTTTACATGTATCTGGCCAGATTCCTTTCAAAGCCCCAAACCCAAATGTCTTACATGAATTTAATATATTATGTTAACTTTACTTTCCAAAAAGGACATGACCAGTGCTCACCAAGATAACCCTTTCATTTAGGAGAAGAAATACATTAGTTGATCCCATCAGTTTTTCTACAAGTAATTCAGGCTTTTCTCTGGAGGAACTCTGCAAATGCTCAGGTGATCAGGAAGGGTTGACTCGTTTTGCAGAGTTCACATACTTCAGTGCCACCTTCCCACTAGAGAAAACTAAAGTTCCAGGCATGTCTTATTTATTGCATAAAAATCTCACCATGCAAATCTCTCCCTCTAATAATGAGTTAGGCCAAGATGGAGTTAACGTTCTTTATTAGGGTCTGTATGATACTGTGTTTTAGATTCCAGTTCTAAAACAGTTTTGATAACATTCTAATGTTTTGCCTATCGTTAAATAATGCTTGCACAGCATCAAAGCCCTATTCTTTCCCCCATGCTGAGCAGCACTTCCACAGCCACCAAGGCTTTCCTTTGTTCCACTGTCTCCCATCCCAGAAGGTAGGCTAGCAGCTGGGCACAAAGTTCAGAGAAAACACATTTGAGACAGCTGACCTTAAACTGGACAAAGGGAATTTCACACCATATAAAGTCATGCACACTAAGAGAGTTGCAGAATAGCAAAACGCAGAAGGCTGTCTTCCAAGGTAGCCACCACTCAAGGACTAGAAGGACATCGGTCTGCTTGTGTGAGGTAGTGATTGCCATCACTGATTTCTTTTCCCCTCTCCTTCACTTATTAAACTATCTTTATTTTAACCCACAAGTTTTCTTACTTTTGCTCTTCCCATTTTCTTCCCAATCCCACTGGCGGTGTGGCAGAGGTGAGGGGAGCAAACAAGAATCGGTGTGGATGCTTAGCTGATGGTCACAATCAACCCACCACACTGTCAAAAAACCACTGACTGAGTTACATGGTTTATAGTACTGCAGCATAGAGGGTTGAAAAGCGAAAGGCTAACACTGTGTTTCAAAGAGTATCAATATTTTATGATGGTTTACTACAGTCTTCTGTAGCATCAAAAATCACTGAGTACCTGAAGTTAACACAGATGTTCAGTCACAGAATTACCTGCTCTACAATAGAAGCCAGCCTCCCAAGGGCCAAGCCACACTCATCCCCTCGAGTAACAACCGCACTACCCAGTTTTACTACAATCCTCTTTGCATGCTTCAGCTCACTGCGGTGTGCAAATGATTTTCCATGTGCACGGCTGAGTGGTACAGTGATAAATGGAATGTTGCTCCAACAACGGATGGATTCATGCCTTAATCTTTGGTTATGGCAAGGGAGACCTGTGGATAAAGAAAGAAACGGGAAAAAAAAATTAGTTTAAGTGTTTCATTCAGACTTTTGACCCTTCACAATACACATTTCTCAGTGACCAGGAATGAGAAGATAGCTTTCAACTCACCCAAAGCAAGTGAGAAACAAGACTATCTGAGCAACACTAACCATCCCTAAGGTACAGAAGGCAATATCCCATGCATCACAGAGCTCTGACTCTGGAAATCTAGAAGACTAAACTGAACAATACTGTTTTTAACACTAGTCCTTGAGGTGTGAGCTATATAGGCTCTTTTACAATCTCCTTTGCCTTGCATCATTAGATATAGTTAAGAGAGTTTTCCTGTCTGAAGTAACACAGAAAGCTTGACTGTTAGAAAAGAAACACAGCTTTTACAACATCTCTAAGCCAGGTATCTTTGCACATTGCTCAGCTAGGGAGAATTGAAGGGGCATGACAGACATACGAACTCAAAGTCGCATGGTGGTGTTCAAGCCCTGGAAAAGGCCTCCTGAAGATGTTTGTGCTCCGAGCCTGTCAATGTTCAGATGGCATTTGGACAATGCCCATAGAGTGCTTCAGCTTTGGGCAGTCCAGAAGCATCAGGCTGTGGGACTAGGTGACCACTCTAAGAGTCTTACAACTAACTATTCTATTCTAGTCAATCCTAACCAATGTATCATTGGAGGATGCAGAGGCTTCTCTAGAAATCAGTAAAATTACTCCAATGTCATGGTCATAGTTACCAGATTTTATTTCATATGTTCAGTATCTCTAATTTTGCCACTTTATAATAAAAAATAGATTAACTTATAAATTAAAGTGACTATTCTTGGTGTTACTGGAGAAAGACAAGAATGAACATTGTGCTCCATTAAAAAAAATTCATTTTAATTTAACAATGCTTTAATTAAATAAATCTTCTGTTCGTTATACACACAGAAGAAGCTTAAGTGACTAATCATAAGTGAAGGCTGCACTAACATGTCGCACATATAAAAACAGAAAATGGAATTCAGAGAGGAATTTCATTTGCCTCAATTTTCACGAGGGAATACTTGTGAATGTACATAAGGTCTACAGTATCTAGGAAAGACTGGGCAAAGGAGTACAACTCGACTGTTGTTTCCAGCATTACACCTTATGTTTAGTACCGCTATTTAGTATTTGCCTAACCTACACAGTATAACCAGAAAGGAGTTTATTTCCAGTTCTCTTGGCTTCAGGGCTTAAAATGTTCCAGGAAGGTAGCTGTTAAGAGAGAATGAGTATCTGAAAAGAAACCATTTTTTTTCCAGAAAAATATGGGAAAAGACAACAATTCTAGAGCAAGCAGAGAATTTCATTCTTCCTCACTAAAGCCTAATCATTAATCTTGCTCTATGGCTGCATAAATCTATCTTTTTTATTTATTTTATACTGGACTGAGACATGAAATCGGCTCCCATGTTACACATGCAAAATATTTCTGGAGATGCAAGCCCATTAACTTGTTCCACATGCAATTAGGGAGGAACTGACATAGCCAGTTTTGGACAAGTAGACTTAAAGGCATTCCTGTTTTTATATCCCATACCTGTTTCAATTCCTTAATAAAGAAAGGGACACATATGAAACATACTTAGGTATTTGGTATTGCAGATCCTTCTACATAGCCTGCACAAAGTTTGCTTCTCAGGAGAAAAGCAGAATTTCAAAAGACACAAGCTGAACAGAACAGAAAAAAAACGGTAGAGAACAAACAGAAAACAGTGGAGAACAAAAAAAAAAATCCCTGTGATAAATGATCACTCCAGCTTTAGATCACAACTGATGAAGTGACAAGAGTTGCTCCACAGTAGGATACACTCAATAGTTGGGAACAAACTTCTCATAGGTAGCACTGTAAAAATTACCTACTTCAGAAAATGAGGAATATTTGGAAATATTACAAATACAGAAGTCAACAGAGCTGTAGCTCATAAATAAAAAGTTTAGAATTTTCAAGATTTTAACATCTAATTCATATAATTATTAATAAAAGATTAGGTCTGCTAATACACAGACCAGTGGGAAATTAATCTTGCATGCAATGGTAAACAGCTACTCTCTTGATCTAATAGAGTTTATCTATCCATGCCTTTTCTATTTCAGACCACTAATCCAGCAGACACTGAATGGTTCTCTTAAATTAGGCTTTCAGGGAAAAACTATTTACAGGGCACCTATGTATTTACACTCACGTTTCCTGCATGCATTTTTCCACCTGAATTTAATTCAAGTAAATTTGAGTTTTGCTCTTTGCTTTACTCAAGACATCTTAAAATGCAGATGGGGGAGCAGACATAATCAGATCTTGTTTTCCAGGAATGTATGAGGTTGAAATAAAGAACTTTTACAGCAGTACTACTTTTACAACTGATTTTCTTTTCCTTGAAATCCATGTCAGAATGAAAAATACACAAACTCAGACATCCAGCTGAATATTAATGAGTAAAGGGAGAAAGTAACATTGAGAAAGTAGAGCTTCAACTGCAGTTCACTTCAGAGGTAGTAAGTTTTGAATGATGTTAATGAGATGATTTTCCTTTCAACATAGGAAAGAGCATAGGCATGCCCAGACACATACTGACCAACATTTTAGAAATGTGTGCTTTCTCTCATACATACATAAACGGGAAATGGCTGTGATGGCATGTGGCGGTAACACAAAGCACCATCCAGGGGAACGGACAGCAGGGCTCAGAGCAGCTCGACACAACATTTTGAGATGACTTCTGCAAATCAAGGATATCTGCAAGTTAAAATGAAGGGAGGAAGGGGGAGAACTGGTTAAATATCAATGACTTTCCATCTATATTTCTCTCCTCACCCACTCCCCTGGTCCAACTCCTCTTTGTCCTGTACCATCTTAATACAATTTCCTTGTGCCCACTCTCCATTTTGCAGAATTTGCACACGGACTATGATATAGAAGAACTGAAGGCCCCTCTTCCCTACCAGATTGTTATTAAAGGTAAAGAATAAAACATGGCTCCCTGAGAAGGGAAAACACTATTAGTCATAGTAAGAATTTTGTTCATGGAGAAGCCTGAAAGAAACAGAGGGAGGTTGTACCATACAGGCTTCTCTGTACACCCCAAATCAGAGCATCCACTATACTTCTCATGAATCTCAGCCCTATTCAATGTAGGAAATATGCTCCTTTGCTTTTCCCTGAACACTATCAAATTACAAGATCTTACCCATGATTACAAGTAAGGACACAAATTTCCAAGCACAGGGGCATTAGTTTCCCTTGACTGAACCTGTAAACACTCAGGATTCTTCTAACTCTAAAATTCACTAGAGCAAGTATACAGCAAACAAGGGATACACAATTAGCCATTTCCTATGACAGGTCTAGTTCAAGTAACGCATGTAGTCTCACCAAGGAAACAAACAAGATTAAGAAGAATCCAGTTCTCCCACACAGCATTTAAACCACGAAACCTCTCCGTCCCCTTTTACAAAACTTTGCCTCCTTTACTTGCTTTCAATTCATTTCCCTGCAACACTGAAATAAAGCAAACAAAACTGCACAAACTATGGTATAGAGAAAGCACTGAAAAGATGACAAGGAGACCTAATAGTAACTGCACTGAAAGACTGGTATTACAAATACCAGGACATTTATACCACTGATAGTTCTGGCATATGTGTACATGAACACTTGCAGGGGCCTCATTACCCTTCATCAGAGTATTATTATTCCTCATTATAATCCTTACCAAAATATACACTTCTACATTAGACAAGGCAGCCACCAGCACATGTTTCTCCTGTTTTGTCTAGTAAAGCTTACATTGCATGGCATTTTATTAATATTAATCTGCAATGTCCCTCCAGTTCTGTATTTCATCTGAAATGTCAGTATTGGCCACTGGCAGGATGAGGCAAAGGACTCTGCACAGATCGTGCAACTAAGCAAGCGGTCAAAGTTTTCTTCTCATAACAGGATAAACTTAAAGAAGATGGAGAACAGTACTAACTAGACATTCCCCCTTTGAACTCTTAGCAGGCAGCTCATGCGCCTGCCTCTGGGCTTGCACAATTCCCACTATTCGTGTTTCAGCCTTCTACCTTGAAGCTCACCTTGACCTCTACTGTCAGACACACTCTTCTTAAGAGGGTCTTATCTGTGTCTCAGATGCTCAAAATCCAGCAGCTCCTGACACGAGCTGGCAAAAACCAGGTTCTTTATACAGAACCCCTCTGACCACAAATACCCTGAGCGGAACTGCCCGTTCCCCTTCGGCTCCCTTTATAGACTATGCCCCTTAAGGGGCAGAAACAGGCACTCTACCTGAAGTTTCAACTCCAGACACTTCCTGTTACCTCTCATGTCAGACCTTCAACTCCTGCTATAGTAATAACCTCCACCTGGTGCTTTGCTGCCACAGAATACAGACCCACACTGGCCAGATCAAGCTGTGCCATCTCCTTGGCTGCTTCTACTGATCTGCTGGAGAACCACTTCACATTCTCAGTACAGGCTGCCGGCAACCAAGAGCAACCTTGTTCTTCTGGTCGACCGTCTCCTGTTTCGCTTTGCTGGAGACAACTTTGCTAAATGCAGGCAGACAATGAAGTGTGAGAAGTGTCAGACAGCATGGATCTTTTGAAGGAAAAATATTAGAAAAAATAGCATGTTTTTGAAACTAGCTTGTGAGAAAAGGCAAGGAGACCAGGTTAACAAGAAAACAGAGAATTTAAAGCAGCAGCAGGTATCAGTATGTGAAATGGAAATGGATGCTGCCAGGAAGCAGAGCACAGTTTACAGTATGATGTAAACTACAGGCTTTCTTTTAGGCTAATCAAACTCCTTTCTCTCCTCTCACTCCATCAAGGATTTAAAGTTAATTTCAATCCTCATTTTCCATTCTACACACATTTCCACCACTTCCACGGCTGGAATGGTTCTGACATTCAGTGACAAACAAATAAAAAAAGGTATACAATTAAAAATAATTTTTAAAAAAAGTACAACCTTCCTGCCTTACTTGGAGGAAGCAATAAAAAGAAAGCAAAATGCATCATCCAGGTATTCCTCCTAGCATCAGCTTAAATTTTTTTTTCACTACCAGAAAAACATAATTCTTCCAAACTAGTCTCCAAACATGACCCTTAAGAATATCTTTTCCCTATTATCTCTTTAAATAATTAAAGTTATCCCTGTATTATTGCTCATAGAAAGCAATGCCATGACCTAGTTTTCATGCATTTATTATCTTAAAAACAGCTGTTAAGTAGCAAAGTACATTTCGATGCTGCTCCAGATCAGTGTAATGAGACTTAGTTACCTTCTAAAGCAATCGGTGATCTCAAATGCTAAAACTCGTTCCTTGAAAAGCAACAGTCTATAACACTGTTTTTTCAGCCTGTTGGCTTCAGAGCCATAGCATGTCCACAATTATTTGCAGTGAGTTGCTTAAATTAAATAAACTGTTTTCAGTCTTAGATATAAAGGCAAATATCTGAGTGTTAACACATTCCACAAGTGAAAAAAATCTAGAAATCAAACTCTGATCGACAGAACTATTTTGCAAAATACTTAAGCACAGGAACAGAGATAAATCAAGTTCAAAGGAAACGCACACAATTTCTATGAAGTCTTTACCGCAACACAAATTTTAAGTCCTCTATAACATTCAAAGGCTTTTACTATTTAAACCGCTTCATTACCTTACCAACTAAAACTTTTATAAGGGAAAAAAAATGGATCTGCAGCTCTTCGTGCACACTTTAACACTAGAAACATTCCCAGAGGGAAGCCAGCTCAGAAGAACTGACCAAAATAAAGGAAAACTTCAAATAAATGGTATTTAGAGCAGCTCGCATACGGGTTCACCCGGGTTCTGCAGATGGTATACGCACAAAGAGGCAATTCAAAGCAGCAAGTACCATGCGATTCCTTTCTCTCGAGAACGCACCGCAGCAGCACGGTGCGGTCACGGCAGTACTGCCCGGCGGAGCAGAACCTGGTCCTGGCCTCGGAACCCTTCCGAGTGCCCGAGCGCCTCACGGCAGTACCTGCAGGAGCTTGGTGTTAGTCCATTTTGCCAGCCTCAATCTATAGATCAGTTCTGCAGCACAAGAGCGGCTGTCCAGCAGCTGCACCGGCGGCAGGGCCGGGCCCTCGGCGCCTCCCTGCGGAGCGGTAGCCGAGGGGCCCCGGNTCCGCCCGGAACGGCCTCGGCCGCAGCCAATCCGCGGCCGCGGGGGCAGCAGCCACGTCACGGCACCGACCGCCGTCTCGCCGTCCCCGCCGCGCCCCGGCAGATGATGTAATTCCACTCCACGTTGCAGCACAAAATCCTGGCCTTTGCAAGTTACAGCATCAACAGCTGTTTAGTCTAGCCCCAGACTAGTCCAGACAGCCCTACCCGCAGCACAGGCTGCTGAGCCATCTCCCACCGCGGCCTCCCTTAACCTGGATTCTCCTCGCTCTCACATGTTTGCACTCTGGTGCAGACAGCAAATGAAAGGGATCTGCAGCCAATCTTCTGAGAGTGGCTTTAGCTCCTCAGGCCGTTTACATCCTTTCTTTTCTCCAAACCTCTTCACAAGTACAAGAGTGCTGGCTTTGCTCTCCACTTACCTCCCAAATCCCATTTGAATTCACTTCTAAAGAGAATCAGGGTAATTTAGAACCATAGAACATCCTGAGCACTAAGGGACCCACAAGGATCATCAAGTCCAGCTCCTGGCCCTACATAGGACAACCCCAACCATCACACCGCATGCCTCAGACTATTGTCCAAACACGCCTTAAGCTCTGTCCACTTTGGGGCCATGACCACTGCCCTGGGGAGCCTGTTCCAGGGTCCAACCACCCTCTGAGGGAAGAAACTTTTCCTGATGTCCTGCCTAAACCTCCCTCGACACAGCTCCAGCAGTTTCCTCAGGTCCTGTCCCTTGTCACAGAGAGCAGAAGTCATTGCCTGCCCCTCTGCTGCCCCTCAGGAGGAAGCTGCAGAGTGCCATGAGGTCTCCAACATTCAGTCTCCTCCAGACTGAAAAAGCCACGTGCCCTCAACAGCTCCTCGTATGGCTTTCCCTGGAGACCCTTCACCATCTTTGTAGCCCTCTTTTGGATGCTCTCCAATAGCTCTGTATCTTCCGTATGTTATGGCGCCGGAACTGCACACATTTAGGTTGGAAAACACCTTTAAGATCATTGAGTCCAACCATAAACCTAACACTATCAAGTCCACCAGTCCCCGCCTGCAGTGGCCTTGGATGCAGCCAATCTGCAACCACGGTGGCCCTAATCCATCCCTAAGTGTCACATCTACATAGCCAGCAAGAGCACTGTCAGCTGCCACAGACACTGCCAGGTGTTTTAGATCCCCTCCAGGGATAGTGACGCTACCACTGCTGTGAGCAGTCTGTGCCTGTGCCTCACCACCTCATCAATTCTGAGAATTCCTTTTTCCTAATATACAACCTAAACCTCCCCTGGTGCTTCTTGAGGCCATTTCCTCTCATCCTCTGTCCTGGGGAACAGAGCCAGACTCCCACCTGGCTGCATCCTCCTGTCAGGAAGTTGTAGAGAGCAAGAAGGTCCCCCCCTGAGCCTCCTTTTCGTCAGGCTGAACCCCCTCAGCTCCCTCAACTGCTCCTCATGAGACTTGTGCTCCACACCCTTCTCCAGCTCCATTCCCTTCTCTGGACACACTCTAGCCCCTCACTGTCCTTCTAAAGAGTGAAGGGCCCCAAAACTGACCTCAGGATTCAAGCTGCAGCCTCACCAGTGCCCAGTAAAGGGGAATGGTCACTACCGTGGGCATGTGGCCATACCATGGGTGATACAAGCCAGGTGCCATTGGTGTTCTTTGCCACCTGCACTCATGTTCAGCCACTGTTGACCAGCACCCCCTGGTCCTTTCCTGCTAGGCACTTTCCTGTCATTCCTTCCCCAGCCTGGAGCACTCCATGGGGAATACTAGTTGTCACCCACGGGCAGGACCAGCATTTCACTTTGTTGACCCCCAATACCACTGGCCTTGGCCCATCAATCCCGCCTGTCCAGATCCTTCTGCAGAGCCTTCCTGTGCAACAGCAGATAAACACTCCTGCCCAACTCAGTGTCATCTGGAAGCACTCATCACTGCAATTGGTACAAACCACAAATCTACAGTTTTTTATCTTCAAAGACACCAAAAAACCCACAGTAGTCCCCCAGTTTAACTCAGACACTAGTTATACTGTTTTCTGTCCCCATCTACGTTATATTACTGTTGTTATATTCCTATTAGAATTCAATCAAATTCCAACAGTACCAATTCCCATATTGTTGCAAGGGAGTTGTTCTGAGGGCTATTTTTGTTTATTTGTTTGGGCGGGGTGTTTATTTTTTAGTTTTGTTTTTTAAAATCGTTAACACATCACCTTCTGGGATCAGGAAACAATCTCAAATCAAGGTCTCAAAATTGTGGAGAAAACTTCACAAAGAATGAATATTCAAGTGGTGGGAAGTGGAGTTCAAGACATTTGGAAAACCTTCAGTGTCTCAAGAATTAACAGAAAACCCAACTCACAATTATCTGACATTAACATATCACTTTCTCCAAACAAGGGAAATTAAACAACTCCCCCAGCTCCCCCTAAAAAGAAGGAAAAATACCAAAACCACAAGATCTTCCCCATCCTTCTCCCCCGCAAAAACCTCAAACAAACAAAAAAACCATACCCCAAAAATAAGGTCATCACTTTGTTAGAAGACTATTTGGAGATCTTTACTTTGCCAGAAATAGAATTTGATTTAATCATCATAGTGCATGTAAGCCCTGCTCTCCCGTCCTCCCCACTCCAATTATTAGCAATTGCAGAATAAAAACAATGACAACACCACAATGTCGGTCACTTACACAAAAAACGGGTGATTAAAGGTATATCACAGCAGTTGATTTTTTTTAAATTAAGACAAGCCTTCTTTCATAGTAAGTCAAGCCTTTCAGGAGGTGGGCTTTGATGATCTTTGTGGGTCCTATCCAACTCAGAATATTCAGCGACTCTGTGATTAATTTTGAATAGCTAACAAGAAATGGAAATGCTCTCATTTTAAGTTCACCTGGCCAATTTTTAGAATGCAACTTCTTTAAACTGTGCTTCCAAATAAAATGCAACAGGTTCCCCATAACCATTGCAGATCCTGAGGAGCTGCTTTTCTTTTTCAGATACTCAAACAGAGGTCAAATTGGTAAGAGAAAATGCATACAAAATAAACCAGTACTTTCTTTTGCCACATGAAACCAGTAGTTTTTATGTAAGGATCCTTGTTAGTGGCAGGGAATCCTAGATTCCCTACATGGTCAGCAGTTACTTACCTCGGTGCACTTCGCAAGTGTAGTAACAAGTGAGGAATGTAAAACTGCGGTTTTAGGCAGTTAAAGGTAGTGAACCTTCAGTAACCATAAAGAGAGTTCCATCTTCAAGAAAAAGCATGGAACCATCCTGATGGTAATAACCATATCTGTAGGCACACGTGCTTCAGTCCACCTACCTGCATCCCAGACATAATTGCAAGAAACACAAATACGTATCTGTGCAAGTATTTTATTCCCCAGCTAATTAAAAGGACAAAAAAAGAAAAAAAAAAATCACACAGAGTTGCTGCTTTAATCAAGCTTTCTAAGTGAGGAACATAAGGGCAGGTTAATTTAATCAAGCATGATTAAACCACTAATAAACCTCAAGACCGGATTAATTACCATTTTTCAAGCATTTCCTTCCTCCTAACATCCCTTTACTCTTGCCTCAATCAAATCTTGCTACTTTCTTTTACCACCTGTTTTGAGCACTGAGCAGCAAAATATCAGATTCCACCAGCTGTTAAGATTAAGATGATACAACTAGCATCCCAATTCTGTTCCAGTTTCCCTACATCCATCAAATGAAGGTTTTACAATTGCCAGACGTCACTCAGGAAAACAAATAAAACAAAACTCATAGGTAGAACAGCAGTCTGTCAGATGCCCAGATAAAGTACATGGGTAGGACAAGAAAGCAATCAAAACTAGTTGAATACTCTCCTAGTTTCCAGCTTTGTGGAGACTGGGGTTATTCACCTTCATACCACTGATGAGTTTACAGACTTGCAGTGCACCTACCTCCTCATTCCTCCATCTTCTGTCATGCTCAAGTTGTCTCTGAACAATTCTAGCACCAGATGTGCACCAGTTTTGCCACTCTTTCTGATCAAGGCTGCACTCCTGCCCCCAAGCAAGACAGCTTGATCAAGGTAACATTCTGGTCAGAGACTGACCCACTCATCTATACAGGTGACTATTAGCACCAGCAAGAGAGAAGCACAGCAATTCCTTAGACTACACTGCCAGTAATAACTCAGCATAGGATGCTTTCCTTGTATCAAGGCCATTTTATATTTATATAATGATCTCCATTGCTCTTCCTCCACCTCCCTGATTAGCCCAAACACAGTGCTGCATGCAAGCCAAGGGAGAGTCCAGAACTGCAGTAGGGAACAGAGTACTCAAATTTGGAAGAAGGAAGGATTAATATACTGGCATAATAAAGTCTTTTATTCTGCATTTCATTCCTTAAGTGATAATTTCTACCATTCTATTTACTTTTCTTTTTACTACATCTTGAACTGACTTTTCAGAATATCATGCACAGTGATTCTCAGATGTTTTCTTCCCCAGATGCTGCAGAAAAACATAAAAATACCATTGCTTTTGTATTCCTAGTAACACAACATGCAATAAGAACAGCTGAAGAATTACTGAAGCTAAGCCTGAAAGATGCTTACTTTGCTGCTGAACACAATTTTTACAAGAACCCTGACATGACAGTAGAAGAGCAAGGAAATACAGCAAAAAAATAAATCAGCAAAGCAGTTTACACAACAAAAAATATTCACTGACATAAATACGGAACAGGTAATATTGTTTCTGAAGTCACTAAACATAAATACTTTATGATAGAACAGAAAAGAAGAAAATTTTACTTTAACCCTTTGTAAATTTCTTCTCAATGTCCTCAAGAGCAAATCTGGGAAGAGAAAGAAGGTAAACACTCAAAGTATCCATCAGTTTTAGGGTACAGAGTCGGCAGAGGTGTAAGCACGTGGAAAATTTTTATAAGCATATGGAAATATTTGAGTTTTTTCATTTTAAAAAATAAAACTCTTCATAGTATAGAGACAATTGTCAAATAATTTTGGTAAACCACGTAAGCTTTGCTTCTTAAGTCTCTATTATCTAGAGTTTGATTACTCTTTTTAGAGGGCCATCAGGTTACTTTAAAAAAATCTCTAATCTGATCCTGTTCTGTCTACTGTGAAGAAACAGTATGTGAAGAAGACAGGCTTATCACAAAGTCAGGTCAAAACCTAGGGAGTGACTGTTAGCTATCACGCAAGTGTCAGGAGGGTTTAAATATTTTCTTTAGGCATGGAGAAATCTTGTAAGTAGGCATAAGAGACCGGCAAGGAAAAAGAAACCTCAGGGGAGCAACAGTTCTGCTGTCACAGATCTCCAGATGGATGAGGCCCGTGCACCTCTAACCAGTTCGTCTGGTGCTCGCAGGGGATCAAACTGCGATTTCACACTGCCGGTAACGCTCTAGAGACGGCCGAGAAAAAGTGATCCCGAATCTCTACGGCTCTGGGAAATCTGCGGGGTCCGAGACACCGGCGGTGTGCGGATGCACACCCGGCAGTTCTAAGGCTGAGCTCACTTCTCCTTTCCCTCCACAGCCCTCAGCCTTCTGTCACGAGCGACACAGCAGCCGCTGCCGGTTCTCCACGCGGAAGGGGAACGGGCAGCACCGACGGACGGCGGGCACAACCCAGCACGGGACCGCCCCTCCGCGAAGGGACCCCCGCTCTCCCTCTGCCACCTCCGCCCGGCCGCAAACCCGCGCCCGCAGCCCAGCCCACTTCTCCGCTCCGGGCACGGCCGAGGCTGCTGTGGCCAGCTCCGCTCGGCTCTGCCCTGCCTGGCTCGGCACGTCCGCACTCACCCGCCCGGCTCAGCACGGCGCGGCCCGGCTCCCCGCTGCCTCAGTCCCCGCCGCGACACGGGGCTTCCGGCCCCGCCCCGCCAGCGCCTTCCACAGTCGCTCGTGCTCAATCTAAAATTACGTCTTCCAAAGAATGGAGGGTTGGGTCTGGAACGGGCTTTAAAAAATACCTAGTAAACGTCGTCTTCACTCAGATAGTGTAAAAACAGACCTACTGCCTCAAAAAAGGGAGATGTGGGAAAGATGGCTCTAGCTAGAATGCTGGCAGCAGAGAAAATCGAGAGTTTTCGTTTCAGCCTTTTGACATGGAGTACAAACACTCTATCCTGGATATCTGAGTCTGCCTCGTGTGTGACACTGTCATAATAACGTTGCCTGATACCGAATTGCAACACAGGCTATTTCAGATCAAGCAGGGGGAAAAAAGTAGATGCACGAAAATGCACTGGCATAGGAAACTACAGAGCCTTGCCGTCGTGTGGCTAGAATTTGGACATGCCTTAATTCAGGCTGGACCAGGTTATGGACAAGGCTCTTTCCAGCTCTATTTATTGCTATGACAAAATGTGAAAGGTGTCAAACACGAGCTAGAAAATAGATGTTGGAGGTCAGGGGTATTGCAGATAGTAACAATATAAAGGTACTGCATTCTAACAGCACTTCATGTATTTGCAGCCCATAGAGTAAACAAATAATCTCTGTGGTTATACCTAAGTAAATTACCTCAATAATGTAGAAAATAAGGACGCCAGATCCTTTTCATTCAAGCCCTATCCCAACACATTTGGCATTGACATGTGACACTTGTAATTCAGTTACTGTCACCTCTAAATTAATTTCTTGGATTCCACATATTAGGGACATGAGAGGACATGTGACACACTACGAATTTGTTCTGATAAAAGCTTTTCAAAGGTATTACAGGCACATCTGAGAAGCCACATCTATCTAAAAAAAAAAAAAAGGTTGCTGCTCTACTGTGTAACAGTACAATCCTGTATAATACTGGAATGCACATGGTTCTCAACATTCACACCAGCTTGGCTGGGCAGCCCCAGAATAAGAATCAATGGAAGCCACAGACACCTGCACGGAATTTGGTCCCAGCTAATAAACCATGCAAACAATCATAAAGATAAATATGTGACATTAACCCAGAAGCTTTTAGTGGGTTGTAGTTTGGTTTTATTTGTGTTATCTCCTTTGATACCCTGACTAATTACAAGTTTTTCAGTTTATTTTTGCACTCTTTTTTAAGTTTGTAATGAGGAGGAACAATAGAATTGCTATGTGCAGTGTAGGTACAAAAGCAATAAATACATTTTATTAAAAGCAATCTGTGATATTTTTGGTCCTTACTGATTCCATAAGAGTATTTGGCATCCAATGGGGCAGATTTTTCCATCATTTGAAGAAGATAAATAATAAAGCTTTTGCTAAAAAAATATACTTTCATCCAACAGCTTCCTAGAACAACTGAATAGATTTCCTGTGTGATGACATAGGGCAGACTAGATAATCTGAACACCACCTTTAACTTCAAAAACAAAAAACTTATATCCTGGTCCCTGAGACTGAGCCAGAGGTAAGGTATTGTAGCAAGCTTCAATCTCATAATACATATACAAATTTTCCTAAAATATTCAACTTTTTAGCTTCAAAACTATTCACAACTCTCTCTGATATGCTACTAGAATTTTAGTGATTATCATTTTCACTTCAGTTCCTATCTGGAACAAGAGAATGTTTCTTATCTAGGAAAAACTATATTCAGGCCCATTTCTTACAGGGGAAGAAAAAGAAGATCAGGAAGGAAGATGCTTTGACAAACCACTAAAATTCAACTGTATTTCAGAGTACGTGGCATTTACAATTACTTTGCTTTGTGCAACACTATTCTTAATGTAAACAGTGATTAAACCATGAAAATTTCAATTGAGTATCTGTATTTGAAAAGACACAGAAAAGCAAGATTCAAAAAATGTCACAGATGAAAGATGTTGTTGTCATATAACAAGGACAGGTTAAGGGTGACTGGCACACATGTCTACTCACAAGATAAGAATTCAGGCCATCTGGGAGAGCTCCGGTATTTTAAATGTTTGATTAGTTCCATATAGAAAAATCAGGCACTTCTCCAACAGGGAGCTAACTGAAAGCAGCTCCAAAATGCTTTGATTGAACTTTGCTCCTCTCTCCATACTCCTTGGTTAAGAGAGCATTCTTGGTTTCTGGGAACACAGACTAATCTTTTTAACGTCCTCTTCCTTCTCCGTCATTAATGCAATGTCTCAGGATCTCTACATTTCTCAAGTGTCACTGCAGTGACGTTCACAGATGGTACATACAGAGAATAGGGACATGAGAGGACAAGCTGCCTGTGTGGCTTAATCCAAGAACAGAAGGCACACAGATATCATAGACACAGTATAAGAACCTGAAGACAAAAGTCCATCATCTGGATCATATCCTGAATATATCAATTCACTCACCAAACTTTAAATACATCTATTTTCAAAAGCAGAAAATACTAGACATTATTAGAATCAACAAAAAATACCCAGCCAGATCACATCTGTAACTTCTTTCTACATTCAGTGCTACTTTGAATGGGAAAAAGATGTCAAATGGGAGTTTCCAGTGCATTTGGGGCTGGCCTCGTGGAGGTTCTGGCCAATCTGTCATGTCAGTGAAGGTAACGACAGTTGCCACAGGTACCGTGCTCACGTTTAGAAACTGCAACAAGAAGGGAAGCAAAAGGAGTTTAGCAGTCTTACTACAAAGGCATACCCCCTCCTCAATTTTCTAATGGAGACTCACTGTAGATGACTGGCAAGCATGATGTCTTTGGGAGGTAGGAATTAAGTGTCTTAAGTTTTCAGAGGAGTAACCCCTCTTTCCCAAAATTGATACTTAGCAGGTAAACTGAAGGTGTAGTAAAGATCAGTAGCTACTGTGCATTGTATGCCACAGATCTCCAAAATGGCAGCAGTGACTCAAGCTCTGCTACAGTAAGCCTTCTACTCAGAGGACAGACATACCAGCTAGTTAGTAATAAGAACTAACAAGCTAGCTAGCAAGCTAGCTTCATTTTTTAAAAAAAGATCACTGGACTCTTTGGACAAAATGGACAATCAATAAATATAAATAAATTAAAGCAGAGATCCAATATAATAATAAATTTATTGCTCACATTTTAGGATGTTGTTTCAGAAAGGAGACAGATCAGTTAAGATCAAACAGGGGACTGAACCTCTAAGGCCTCAGTTCTCTTCTGTTTTAATAGAATGCTGCAAGAAAACTAATACACTAGCTCTTTGAGCTGCATGGAATTTCATGGCTACTTTGGGTTGATTTAATACCATGCTGCTGCCAAAAGAGCAACCTCACTCCCCGCCCCACTTCCCAGCTCTGCAGCTAACATTGAGAGGGAATTTACTGGCAGCATACCTTCTGTGCTTGCACTAGTTTAAGCCAACCTGTGAAATTATCGCCTCATTCACTCCCCTGAGAAGAATTCCAAAGATTGCTTTTAGAGCAAAATTCTGTAGGAAGCATTCAAAAAATTGCAAGACAGAGTTCATGATTCTTAAGACAAAAATACTATGACTAATATTGGGGAATTTTTGTGGCATTCCTCAAGGCGAATTAAAAAATACTTCTGTGCTTAAATAAAAAAAATAAAATGAACAATGCATTGGGGACAGTACTGGTTCTACATAGAGCCTGCAAAGACGCATCGTGAGCAGATTCCTTGTGCCCCTTTGCATCTGCAGCACCAATCCTGAGAGTATCAGCATGGAGCACTTCAGCCAGCTGCGGGTCCATCCCACAGGCCTGCTCTGCTGACCAAAGGTGGCCCCGGAGCGGTTCCCATTCCAGAATGGCTACAAGACAATGCTGAGGCTGTTTCTTCTCTCATCACCTGGAAACCTCACTCATTGCAAGGTGTCCTAGCATTCCTGCCTCCAGCCAGTTTAACCCCTTCTTGCCCTCCATGCCAGATCAGTCCTCGATCACAACTCACCACTGCTGAGCAGTTACAAGTAGAATTTCCCCAACACTTCTGACAGATGTAAGTTCTCCTATCAATGAGTAAACACACAATAGGCCAAGTTGCCCTAGTCAACAAGAAGCCTCAAGATGACTGATTTAGTGTCTGGACCTTCAAAAACTGCCTGAAAATCAGAGAGATTAGTACAGGAAAAGAAAAACCCATACACAACCCCTCCTGAACAGCTGCAGAAGGCAACCATCAGCAACTTCCAGCACGCTCTTGCAGAGCTCCACATCATTGTAAAATGTCCTGTATTTTCATGAAGTTCAAATACAACTGTGACTACATATTGTGGATGGGTGTGGAAATCAGGATGTGTTTCCTGGGTTCTCTCTTTTCTGGTCTGTTACTTAGGCAACTTTCTGGTGATACAGTGTGGTCTAAATATAAAATAGATTTCTCTAAAGAAAAATTAAAGGAACTAGAGGATAGTTCTCAGATAGAGAACCTGTAGGCTAAAGATGGGAAGTGACATAATTTCAAAGTAGTGTGCAGCCTTGTATGCTTACAAATAGCTGCAATTCATAATTGCTGGCTATAGAACAAGTTCGTCCTTTGCTAAAACGTCTTTACGACCAATCCTAATTTGTGGACTGTCACTGATGAAGACAGCACTGATTTGAATGGCATGGGTTTTTTTTGATGCCAGAAAATTGCTTTCTTATAATTTGCTTTGCAATATACCTTAAAGCTCTGAAGCAATTAGCATCAGTTGCTCAAGCAAATCAAATCCAAATTTCATTCTTCTTGATTAGCTAATCCTTACTAAGAGATTTGCACGCTGCACTTTTGCTAGGAATTCCAGTCTTCTTCCTCAGACAGAAATTTTGTTAATGAAGCCAGGTAACAGGTGATTTAAAAAATACTTTCATGGGGTGGGGGTATCAGTTTGCCTCAGGGAAATAGGAGTTTTACATGGTTAACATCCTCCTATCCTCTTCTCCATGTACTTTCCAAGAAGGGAGAACAAAGGGGTACCATGAGATGCAGTCAAACAAGTGTGTAAAATCTCATTTAGACTGAGTCTGAAGTTCAAAGGGTGTTAACAGATCCGACAGATACTTTTAATGTCATACCTTACAGCCATGAAGATGCCCGGGCGGGTGTCAGCTGCTCTCCCTAAAACCCTTGCAAAGAAGTGTAAGCCTTAAAAGATATCTGCTGCTCAAAAGACTATGTGATGTCAAAAAAAAATTCACAATGGGATCCACTGACACATGCTTGAAAAAGACTGCTATTATTCTGTGTGGACGTGCTAGCTGACACATTCCTGCTGACATCACAGAATCACAGAATGGGCTGGGCTAGAAGGCACCTTTAAAGGTCACCTAGTTCAAGCATTCTGCCATGAGCACGGCTGCCTTCAACTAGACCAGATCGTTCAGAACTCTGTCCAACCTGGCCTTGAGTACCCTGTTTTTGGCTTACAGCCTTCCTCCCCGATTCTCCAAATATGCTGCCATCAGCATTAGTCACTTCCTCAGCTACCTGTTGGTGATTTCAGAAACTCTAGAGGAACAGAAAAATCTTCTTGCACAGATTATCAGCATTCTTTGGAGTCTGTCAAATATTACTCAAATTCCAAATCGAGGCTTTTGGAGACAAGTAAATAAACACTGAGTTACTGAATGTAACTACAACTTTATACCAACCGTAACTCAAAGTTTAAAGATTGAGTCCTTAAGTGACAGAAAGTGGTTTAGGGTTGGTTATGCAACTGAGTGAGGACAGTGCTGAAAAGACCACAAAACAGCCTTCCTCTATAGAAGGCTACCATTGAAGCAAGACAACTGCTAAAATTCAATACATCTCAAGTTATTTATTTCAAGACCATTTGATTCCTTGGTTCCTAAATAACCTGTAAACCCCATTTAATTACCTCTGTGTGTGAGGGAGGATTTTTAATTCCATACCTTGAGGAGGTGACACTGGTAAAAGTACCGTGCACCCAGTATTTGAGATTGTGGGTTGGACAGGAGGCCCACTTTGGTCCACAGTATCTGTATCTCCAGGGTCACAGGAACTATACAACAGGAAGTGCAATTCACAGCCTGAAAGTAAAATATACCCTAATCAACTTCATATAGTATTTTAAAAGTGATAAAGGACCATTATGGCCAAAGTCTAATATTTTGGATAACTCAGGTCACAGAACCTGAATCAATCACTTCAGCACTAACTCTGTAATTTCTGGTCAGGTCAACCACCCATTTTGGAGGTACACCCATCTCACTGTCATCTCATTTCCAATTAGAATTTGTCTCTGCTTTACCACTTGGATTTCACGTTCCACTTAGACATCCCTCCAGAGATTAACAATTATTACAACACAATTGGCTCACAAACTTTAACCTTATTAGGTAATATAATAGGATGTAAATATCCCTACAAAAATATTCCCTATTCTGGAAAACCAGAAAGGACTATTAATAGGAAGTAACCAGCTACTATCAGTTCCAAAAGGCTGTCAGAAAACTATGTAATATAACACTGGATTCAGTATTTAACTCTTTTTGGCCATTTAAATAGCAGGAACAGTATTCAAGAGACTGAACATCTGTCAGGGTTTGTTGGGGGTTTTTTGTTAAGTACCCAAATAATGTAGTGACTGCTTACAGGTATTAAGACCCCTGAGAGTCACAGGATCATTACACAACAGAAGTCCAGATACCCCAACCTCCCCGAGGCAATACAAAGATACGAAACGAAAAATATTCACAGATGGTCTTTTTGCATTCATATTACCTGCACATTGCAGTTCTGAGTCAGAATGGTCATCCACTCTTCTGCCTGGGCTGAATGGGCACTGCCAGTTACAGCTAAGTCTTCTGTTCTGTTCATCCCCTGAAAAGCCTTGTATAACTTCTGCTGCATGTAACTACAGTTACTGTCTTCCAGTATTGGGGATAGGCTGGAAATGAGAAAAATAACACCTTTAACAAAGTGATTTCCAGGACAAAAAAACCCCCAAACCACTATCAACACCCTTTCTTTGCAATAAGTTTCTTCTGCTCTTATAATGAGTCAACAAGTATTGGTAGTAAACAGATGCAGTTTCAGTCCTCTCTGCAATGAGGAGAAAAATACAGCATGGTAATGCATGATAAGGAAAACTAACAGCTCTTTAGCCATCCTATCACATCAGTGATCCTACACTTGCCCTGTCAAAAGAATGATCCGAATCATCAAAACAACCACGTCTTAAGATTCACTCCTCAACTCTACTCTTGCCCAAGACATATTGCCAGACGAGAGCCTCAAAATATCCCAAAAGACCTTCACAATGCTCAGATTATTCTAGCAGTCCACCATCTTTCCAATATTCAAGTTCTCTTAGGAGTATATGAAAGATCTGTAGAGACCCATTGGTGACCTCAGGGAAGGACCTAGGCTCCACAGCAGCACATAAGAGACTACAGAAAAACATGGTAAGGGAGTCCACAACTTTCAACTGTCAGGAAAGATGACTGCAGAGTGTGTTGTTACCTGATTTTGCAGCCTGTTCTCATATTCCTTCCAAATTGTACTCTGTGTCTGAGGAACCGTGAACAGCTTCCATCACTTTCAGTCCTTAATATGCTCATCTGACAGACTGCACATCAAGAAGCCAAACAAAAGTATAAACAGACAACATACAACACTTGTATTTAACAATCCACTCACCCCATATTCCTCCTTATCCCTATCAGGGGACTATGAAAGTCCAGACAGTGGAGTATCAGAAACCAAAAAAACCCAGTGATAAACAAAAACTCAGAGCAGAAAAAGGATACATGTTGCATGGCACCACTGTTTGCAATCAACAGTGGTGCTCCAGTGATATAGCCAGGGTTTCCACTTCTAGGCAACACAGGAGAAAGAGTTCTGGTCTACAAAGATGCAAAGGGACGAAATAGACAAGAGGAAAATATTATCACCAATGACATCCATTCATCTCCAGAGATCAAATTCACATTCTCAAAAATGTAAACGTAAGCTGTTTTTTGAATGACTGATTATTATACACTACTAAAACTATTTGTTTCCAAGGCCTCTTTCTTACCTGGCCAATTTCACTTGCAGTCCAGGAGGTAAAAAACTAAATGTCAGCATCCTGGAATGTGGATAATACCAGGAAAGCTCTCAATACAATGAATTGCTATTGCTCAACATTTGTCTCTGAGGAAGTAAACAGATCAGTCAGGGCAATTCTACAGAAGAACTGCAGAACAAACCCTGCCTTGACCCTGATTCTTAGTGGACCATTCCACCTCTAAATGGTTGTATGGGAAGAGCCTCTGGCCATAACTTCAACAAGGTTGCACTGCACACTTATCAGCCCCTGAGGTCTCCACTTATCCAATTTTACATTGCCTTTATGGGACGTGATTTATATTACATTAGTATTTCCCAGATTTCTACCCCCTTCAAAGCAACTTTCTTTCCTGCTGCAAAGGCTAAGTAAGTACCTGGAATAAATTTAGCAACTTCGCTCACAAACATTGAACATGACAGATGCAGCCCTAGCCTCAACCCTTTCCTTCACAAGGCCATGCTTCTGACTTATCTCATCCTCTTCTCTTCTACCCCAACAAACAAACAAAAACCAAAAACAACAAAAAACCCCCCCAAAATAAAAAAACACCCAAAACCCCAAACAAAACAAACCAAGAAACAAAACAAAAAAACCAAACCAAACCACAGAAAAACCCTAAACAATACAAAACAGTGCCAAAAAGTCCAAAACCAAATCAACCAACCAAAAAAACCCACCCTCAAAAAAAACCCCCTCAAAAACCCCAAACAAACAAAAAACCACCTAAAACCAAAGCACCAAATCAAGAGCAAAAATAGTAATATAAAAATAATCAGCTTCTTGAAATTTGTGCAATGAAAGACTGTACACTTGTGCTGAGCCTGCATTTTTTTAGTAGCATGGTTTACTTGAGATCAGAAATGCCTCCCCTCCTGTCTTCAACCATCTGCACCCCAGGGTTCTGTTACTACTATCCCATAGTGACACTGCTCTAGCCTTTTCAGGTCTCATCTGTACAAAAATGAGTCACAAGCTACTGACTACAAACTTGGTAAAATTCAAGGAAGATGGGGATACTAACCCAGAAGTGCACAGTGAAGTGCTGCTGCAGAGATGTGGAGTTCTCAGAGATGTTGCTCACTTTGAACTGGACAGAAACACTCAGAATCCCACTTGTGCCACTATATTCTATCTCATAGATCACCTGAAAGTCCAATTTAGAGAATAACAGGAGACAGAGTAAGGTAATAGAGCAATGACTTTAAGCTTGTGTTAAGATGCTCTAAAAGGAAAGAAGGTTCACATGCCTCAGAAACAACATTGGTGCATGTGTTGTCTTTCATGTGGGGAGCTCTAGGTGGTGAGACTGCAGTGACATTTACCTGGAGACAGTAAGCATATTAACAATTAGTAGTTGTTTTAAAAGATAGTGCATTTTTTACTATTTCACTCCTTTTCCATCTAAGTCAGATTTACCTCCCTGCTGTAGCTGTAATCTAGGGGCACATCACACTGCTCCAGATCCCCAATCTTTTCCCAGGAAAGTAAGTACCTCCCTGACTTTAGTCCTATCTATGCCCATTCATTTAAAAATACACCCTTACTTATGTCCTTCTTTTCTTATAATGTCCTACTTTTATCAAGAAAAATATTGTCTCAGACACAGCACATTCCCATTTTCCCATCAGAAACAGAAATTCTTTTCACTGGTAACAGAGACTGACCTTCATGGACTGCAAAATGGTGTCATTAATTGGGACCTGGGGAAAATAAACAAACCATTTTACAATACCAATAAAAAGCTAAGTAAATTGCTGTGTTTGCAAGTGACTAAAGCCATAAAATCATTACAAAAGAGCCTGAATATTATATTGACAAAATTACTTTGTTTATGCCAGACGTGAAAACTTGTCATCATTTTGTAATCTATAAATCACAGACACAGTCCATAGAAGGCATTTTAAAATACCAAAAGACAAATTTAAACTTGACCCTGCAGAATGCAGATACTTTTAAGTATCACATCTCTGATCCATTCCTGAAACTTCATCTTCTGCAATCAAGTAAGTACTTCAGCATTCCGTGAAGGAAAAACTGAATTTCGGCAAGTGACAAAGGAAGCCCTGAAAACATGAATTAAATCTGATCAACAGAATATTCTCTACTAGAGCTAAGTAGATTTATATTTCCAATGTAAGGGTAAACTGAAACATCAGCCTTAGTAAGTATTCCTATTTACAGTGTTGTTTTCTCTTAAAAAACCAGAGAAAGTCTACAAAGTGAGAGGAGATATTTTCATATAAGCATACAGTAAGAGCCGTAGGACAAACCCAGAACAGTAAATTGGTTACTTTGAATTTATTGTCAGGATAAATAGTAGAGAAATTGATATGTAAATAGAGCTAATATTAAGAAGGGGCCATCAGTATGATTTTAGAGATAACACTTTATGTAAAAAAACCACCCTAATTCTTTACTGAGAACATGTACTGCTTGGTTGATCAAGCTGAGAGAACAGACAGGAATACTTTGATACATGATCTGTTTAAAATGCAAGAGAATTTTAGATAAACCATTAGAACTATGAAGTATCAATGAAGTACCAATTAAATACATTAAGAATTTACTAATAATGGAAATTTATTGGAAAGTATTTTGAATTGAGGGATTATCACCAGTCATGACATTTTAACAGGTTTCCCAGCAAGAAGGCCTCAGTAATTGGGAGATGGGATGACATACCAGATGACCTTCAGTTTTACAGTTACCTGAAGTCCCAGTGGAAGGCAATGCAAAGTCAAACAACTAAGGTTTTGAACAAAGGCAAGAAATACGAAATGCACCTTTAGCACAGTGAAGTCACGGTAGTAGGAAGCAGCATCTAGGGCAGGGTCAGTCATGCAGCTCTTGCTCAAGTTGGCAAAAATCCGAGTACAGCTTGTGCTTTTACTGTCTAGGAAGCCTGGGTGAGTTAAGACATGACAACAGATAAAACAAAAGCAAACCACCCTAAGATATTCTTCCCCCTTTACTAACCAGCAGGATTCCCATCAACACAAAGTCCACTGGCTCCCATTTTTACTGGCTGTATAAGCGTGCTCAATACAGATGATGAATCAAAGTAGATTAGGATTGGATCACCAGCCTGAAAAGACAATTTAAAGAAATCACAAAGTTACTGCAAAATACTAAGGCCAAAGGCAAGATACAAATCTATACTTCTTTGTGTATACCTAGTTTTGTCTAAAAGGTTGTCCAACCTCTTAAATACAAGGAAACTGACCAGAAACTTTTTATACACTAAAGAATGGAAAGTACTGAGACATAAACAGTTCAACAGTGTGCTCTGGTAACCAGGAGGGCCATCTGTGTCCTGGGATGCATCTGGCCCAGCATCACCAGCTGTTAGGGGGAGGCGATTGTTCCACTCCGCTCTGCATGCTGGTATGGTCTCACTCTGAGCCCTGAGGGCACTTTTGGGTGCCACAACATAAGCCATAAAGCTATTGGAGAGCATCCAAAAGAGGGTTACAAAGGCAGTGAAGGGTCTCCAATGGAAGCCATACAAGGAATGGCTAAAGTCACTTGGCTTGTTCAGCCTGGAGGAGTCTGAGGGGAGACCTCATTGCATTCTGCAGCTTTCTCCCCAGGGGCAGCACTGTCTTCTGCTCCCTGCGACCAGGGACAGGACCCAAGGAA